>DWJZ01005803.1:0-13683 GCA_018249125.1 Asbolis capucinus
TTAAGGCCATAGTCCACCACGCTGGCCTAGTGCGGATTGGCAGACTTCACACACCTTTGAGTTTTGCAAACTCCCCGCAGGTTTCACTATGTTTTCCTTCACCGTTATAGCGAGTAACATTTAAATGCTTAAAACGCACATAACCCCGAAAAGTCAGTAGTGCGCGCCCTGGGATTCGCCCAGTAGGAGGTCGAATTAGCAACTAGGCTAGCACCGCTTAGTAGTCAGTTACCTAATACTTATTAGTATTAGTAGGTATTGATTTATTTGAGTATATGTACATGTATTGTATAAATTTTTATCAGAGTTTATTTGAGTATGCATTTGATTTATATATAGTATGAGATTTAAGTAAACAGATTAAAATTCGGTAGCGGTACAAACGAAGTGCGTTTTAAATCCACGTTACATCTTAGTTAAACAGTACGGTCCACCAATTTGCACTGGGCCAGCGTAGACTGGGCCTGTACCCCTCACATTGTGAATGGAGAATACAGTATTTTAATGTCCCATGAAAACCAAAGTGACATTATAATAGAGTTGTGTTAAAGGAAAGGATAGGAGTATGTGATATTATGAAAGAGATTGTATATGAACCAACTAGCAGTTGAAACACATTTTCCCTGCGAGTGGCAGGTACGGGATGTGATTGCTTATTCAGTGAATTGTGCATCAAACGGAAGAGCACTATTAACGTCACTCATGTTCAATGTACCCATTCAGATACGGCCCGTGATAAAATTACTCATGGGTCCACGTGTAACGAGTAGATTGGTGAGAGAGTGCCATCTGTCGATTACTCAGTACCTATGAATATTGTCGTTTTTGAGACTATGTCCTAACCCAAAGGGGTAAAACAAGACTTTTTTACAAAGATCCCGCTGTCCGTCTGTCCGTTTGTCACCAGGCTGTATCGCAAGAATCGTAATAGTTAGATATTTGATAATTTCACAGATTTCTATTGCTGTTAAAATATCGGTTACTAAATATTAAGTTAAATATTAAGGTTCCCAAGTAACAAACGTAGTTTTTGCTCGATATTACGTAAACAGATAGACGTTTGAATATTAAAAGAATATTAAATTACATATTCACTTTTAAAATAAATAATGACATTAAATAAAAACATTTACTTAAGGGGGTCTTCCATAACACAGACATGACTTTTTTGCCGAAAAATGGTGTGAAACCTCTCGTGCTCAAATATCACATGCACTTGGCTGGTTTTTACACGATTTTGATGAATGAAACTTAAAAAAAATAGGTTACTGTTTTCCCGATAAATGCTTTGAAAGATGTAAATAGAGGAAATATCACACAGACGTAGTCGAGGGATAAAGCTAGTCCCTAATAATTAAATTTACGTTTGTAAAGTTCTCTACAGAAAAAACAAATAAATCCTACATTCCTCCATTGTCGTGATAACAAAGCTTTCGCCTTTATTTTTCACTTCACTCACTGTTATTCTAAATAACCTTTCATCGACACAGGACCCCTCAATCCACACGTAAATAAAAATTCGATGAGAATACATAGAAAGAAAAAGAAATCTGTGGCACGTGTACAGAATAGAACGTCGCAAGCTACCATGAGTCGTTTGGAACGAACGTAGTGCGGAAAACGGATTGCTCGAATCTGTTCAATGGACGAAGTCGATACCAATTTACTATTATTGTGATATGAATACTGTATGAATACATGATTTTTATACAAAAAGTTACAATTTTGGGTTAAAGAATAAGGAAAAGTAAGGGAATAAAGTAGAAGTAAGCCATCAGCCCCGGTTGTTATCGTTAGATAGCAGTGTTGAAGCCATGTCGGAGGGTCATCTCTCCATACATCCCATACATCTCGCCCATACATCCACCACTTCGCTTTACAGTGTGGTAGCTCAACGAGGCAGTTGAAGTGTTTTCTGGTAAGAGGTCAGAAACAGTAATGAAATATGTCAATTACACAATAGCAAAATATCTCTATGTTTCCATCTCTCTCTTTATCTATCTGTCTTTCTCCATAATCCGATAATAAGGACTTAAAAAGATACGACATGATCTATTTTTTAAATTTCTATTCATTAATGTTACTTAATGACAACGTGGCTTTCATCGAGACTATATTATTCTCTCACAAAAGAATCTTTTATCTTCATAAATTAACGAAAATACTGCTTTTCGCATTTAGAAAAACCTTTTAAACACACCATTGGATGATGATGTCACGGTTTTCTCATAAAACCACCATATTTCACGTTTAACGCAGTTCTTAGGTCATATTAATGTTTCAAAGTTACAATATGCGATATTTGTAAAAATTAACAAGGTTTATTAAAAATATTTAATCACAAGCTTTAATTATAGATCCATAATACAAAGAAATACTGTATTGTTAACCGTTGAGGAGTTCCTTTGTCTGGAGCCAATCCTGAACGTAGTATCCGGTCATGCTTATCATAAAAATGCATTGTCATCAGGATTAAACTTTATGTAACATTTCAGCTCCGTAGAGTAATTTTACGTGGGTCTAATTCAGCTTGTAAGATTTGACTCGCAACAAATAAATATACAATTATACTAACGTACTAATATACAAACATATCCTGCAAGTTAGTTAAAATCTAGTAAAAAAATAAAAAACGAGTTTTTCTTAAGAAATGACTTTCATTAACTAAATAATAATAATTAAATCTAACTTAAAACGAGGGCGAAACCGACCAATGTTAGGTCCGGAGTGATTTATTTATTTATTTGTATATTTAAGGTTTACCAACAGTTTTGTCCTGAAATAAAGTTTACACTTGTTAATATACATTTGACAAAACCAATAACAGGCAAACGCTGCATACTAAATGAGTGAGCTTTCCTACTAATGTTAATAAGTTTGTGAAGGATGTATGGATGTAAACTGGCGAATGGATTTGAATGAAATTTGTCACAGAAATAAATTATAGTCTGAATAACACACAGGCAATTTTTTATCAACGTACATACCACTCCAGCTGTGGGCGAAAACTCGTTTTATCCATAAAGGATGTTGATGTAAGTGGATTTTTCAACTAATGGTACAATAGTGTGAACTACAAAATGTCGGAATCCGGAATGCTCGATTCATTTGACGAAATGTAATTTTGAACGAATTGCGACCATTCAATTTCAGGCATTGTGTTTAGCGTACGTATTGAAATAAACATATAAAATGGGCCTTTACTGGCAGTGACCCTGGCTGTAAAGCGATGGGTTCACGGTTAGATTCCCGGCCGCGGCAGATATATAACAGATAATTATTTATTCTTGGGTCATGGTCGTTATTTGCGTATGTTATTTATGTCGTTCGATATCGTAATGCGAAAGTTTGTGAGGCTGGATATATTGATGTTAGTTCTTCTTTCACGCAAAAACGACTGAACAGATCTGAATAAAATCTCGCACTGTTTTAGATTATATTCTGTATTAACACACAGGCTGTATTTTATTAAGTTCATTATTATTATTTTATGTATTATTGAAAAAATGCTGAGGAGTTTCTTTCGCCGTTCCTTCTTCTCATTATTATGGTGCCTTTCTGAAACGGTGGTAGATTCTGAGTGATATAAATGAGTGACTTTGACCAAGTGGGCAAGGATTCGGGCAGATGCTTGTACTAAAATTATCAGTAAAAAGTCAAGTTGTGTGTCGATTGTGATTGACAGACAGTAAGGGGTAGAAGTGCCGTTTTCAACCTTTGAATACGAAGCCGTATAAAGAATCAGACAATGGCTAAGCATTTGATTCGAAAAAATTGTAAAGATTTTATAAAAGAAAATAGCGGACCGATATATATTATTATATTCCATCGTCTTTTTTATTATAATCAGTATAAAAGCCATAATTATTATGATGTTTTTAGTTTAAAAAATATTCTTAGCAGAAACTCGACAAGATTTATTTCTGCGGTCGCTCAAGTAGATTGAAATCAGGAGAGTGCTTCATGCTCTAATTTGTTTGTATGAAGAGTAATGTAGATATTACTACAAATGAACATAAAAAAAATTATTGTCGTTATCATTGCATTTCACGACTTGGTTCGGGTCTACTTTCGTTATGAGTGGTATAGGCCAGGCCACCAGGTCAAGTCCAGATTGGTAGATTTAATACATCTTTGAGTACTTCATAAGGTTTGAGAGTTTTCTATAGAAAATTCTCAGTAGTGAAAGTTTCCTCAGCTACTTATAACCCCTCACAACTCGTAGTATATTTAACGTAAACATATTTGGAAAATTTATAAAATTCCTGTAGTAACGAAACGGCCATGAAATTCTGTTATGGTTACAAATTTCAAGCAACGACAAATATCTTTACTTGAATATTTTTATAGTTACCTATTGTTTTTTTGTATTGGTATTAAAACGTAATGTTATTAACTCATATTTATCTAAATCTTGTTGATATTGTCAAGACGGTCTGCTTTGAAACAATTTATCTCATTTGTTATCATGACGTTTATTTTAGTTAAGGAGCTAATGGGAACTACGTGAGTACTCATAACATAGTAAAATGTATACAGTTCACGATGAGTTAGATTTAATGTTCTGTCATACATTTAAATCTATGTAGTTGGAATTAATTATTACGTTAGCTTTGATAACTCTAGTCTCTCAAACTCCGATTTTATTTATTTTTTAATTACTTATTCACTCGTATTTATTTATCTTTTAGCGCACAAAACATAATATAATTGAAACTATTTAACAAAATATATCTGTACTGAATATGGTCTGGCATATTCCTAATAATATGTACACTTCGTGTACATTTCGTGTACACTTCGTGTATATTTATTGTGTAACACGTTTAACAGATAACGGATATACTTAGCCCATCAAAAACATAAACGTAAAATGAGTGCCACGTTCAAATGCCTTGTCCGCGACTTCATCGACCACAAGAAACGAAATCTATATATGTAGGTACCAAGAACTGTGTTCATTTGGGATGCATTATCAACTTTGAACGTGGTTAACATTTTACATTTATGTATACATGGAATATCATTAGACCTTGATAATCATCTAGCATCAAAGTACAAGACAAATCAGACGAGCCCAAACCCGATGGGTTTATATAGTTTAATTACTGAGTTCCAGAAATGACATCCTTGAAATTCCATTGGTGAAGGAAATTTTGGAATCGATACAAAAGTTTTAAAGTTTATCAATTGTTACAAACAAACAAACACTTGCTTATAGTATTATCCTGTATAAGAAAACCGCAAGGTAATCAACTATAGTCGTAATAGCAATTTGACCAATAGCATAATCAAGTTTACATAATTATACAGAAACATACATTTAGGAGTAAAAATAAATCCCACCTGGAGTTTATCATTCTTTTTTGAACATGTTTATAGTAAATCTGAAATGCGTATTTTATTATTTATAACAAGGAGTCCCTATGTATATAAATTTTCAAGATCTAGGAGAGGTTAAAAAATTTTAGAAGTCTCATACAAAATTTTATCGCCCATTTTAAGTAATTACCCCATTACTAGTTCCACTACTAAGTTCCAAGTATTATATTTTTTCTGTTGCTAATGTACTAATACTAATTTAATTACCAATTTTCAGCTTTCTAGGACTTCATAAAGTATTTTGTGAATTTTTTTGATCATTCGCGGCAAAACGGCGTTTTTTAGATGTCGATATAACCTAAAGTATACGGGCTACGTAATTGAAACTTTATATACTTAATAAATCTGCTGCTGATATTATATCCTGCGAATTATGTTTACCTAGTATAATCAAATACCAAGGGTTCGAAAATTAGATGAAACGCTTCGAGCAATGATAGGTAGTGCCACCACGCTTCGCACGCACACCTTGGCGGGTCACTACTATGACCCCAGATATCCAAATATTTTTTAAATTTCAGATATAAAACCAACTTAAGGTTGTTGATATATGGAGCTTCAAACTTAAAATAATTAATTTGATTTTATTTTAAGTTGCGTTTAATTAAATTAGCATCAGAAACATCAAAAATTCGGTTTGGTTGTTTTTCATAGGGATTAAAATAAAAAAAAGTAGTTTTTGTGATTCCTCGGGTCGGTTTCAATTGCTTGGATTAACAATTAAAAAGGAACACGAATTGTCACGAATAATGAATGAACAGATCGACAGTAAAAGTCGTCTTGAATTTTTAAAAGATCCCGAAACGTATTTGAAATACCCGAGAGGCTTGCCAAAGGTTTTACAATAATAGAGGTGGGCGAACAATTTTACGACTTCTTTAAAATTTAACCAATCATTTCTGCAACTGAAGTAAAAACGACTGTAACAAATATTCAGTTTCCTACAAAATACCAGACATTTATAAAGAATGAAAGTGTTACGGAGAAAACAAAATACTAAATGAAAATGAAGAATGACTCCAAAACTGCTCATCATAAGCTCCAGCTTTAGATCAAAGAAAATAAAATTTCATAATCAGTCAGTCAGTAAAAAGTTCTGAGGAAACATAAAATACACACGAATTGAGAATTGCCTCCTTTTCTGAACTCATTAAAAAGAATACTTTTGGCAAAAATCTATAACAATAAAAACAAACTTTATTATTTATACTAATATTATAATGTTGATGAGTTTGTTTAATTCTTTATTTACAGAGGAAGGCTAATAGACTACATAATATCACACTACGACTAATAGGAACAGAATAATATTTTAAATTCTTATATTTTACAGGAGAAAAAAATCATTTTTTTTTCAAATAAACGCGGGTAAAACTAAGAGGTACAGTTAATTAATTTTTGAAGTCTCCAGCTACTAGCCTTTCCAGTAGTGTAGTTTTAGTGTCATAATGATCATCATCTCAACCCATCACTGCCAACTATTGAGCACGGGTCTCTACTCTGAATGAGAAGGTTAAGGCTGGCCACCAAGCTGGCAAATTGCGGATTATCAGACTTCACACACCTTTGAGTTTTGCGAATTCCCCGGCATGCAGGTTTCCTCACGATGTTTTCATTCACCGCTATAGCGAGTGACATTTAAATGCAAAAACGCAATAACTCCGAAAGGTTAGAAGTACGCACCTTGGGATTCGAACCTGGACCTCTTGAGTAGGAAGCCGAATTTTTAACCACTAGACTATGACCGCTTTTTAGTGTATTTATTATAAATTTTCATATTTAGTTGGACAAACATATAAAACACAGGAAGAACATTTAATGTATTCACTAAAGTTTAGTCAGCAATAAATAAGTTAGTTAGTAATAGATCAGACCTGGGAGTAAGTTTGAAGTTTGTTTGTTGAAGTATTGGTTTTAAACTATCATCGTACGGGTACTCACGGTTTGTTTGTTATTATACAGATATTTCGACCCAGTTGCATGGGTCATGGTCAAGGTGAAGGTTAAATCTTGACGTTAAATGTCCTTATACATAACATTTGTGGCCCTCAAAGAAAAGGTTGTCCATCCGTGCATTATGTATAATGCATATTCTCCAGTAATCTTTATTCATAACTTCGATGAACCTACTATATTATATAAATGTGAAGGACTATGAATACGTTTGGACGTTTGTTTGTTTCTTTCTTTCCGTCACCCGTTAACCGCCGTCGTTGATCGAATTACGATGAAAATTGGCACGCAGATAAACCACAGAAGCCTCTGATTGATTTTACCCAGATTATAGGTTCCCCTGGGATGATCTGCACGTATGTTTGGATGTTTTCGTTTCAATTCATCTGGAATAAGACAGGCTATTTTTTGACGTAACGCGAGCGAAGCCGAGAACAGAAACTAGCGAACTAGAGAACAGATGCTCTATAGCAAACGCAGTGCATAGCGATATTTATAACGTTATTGAGGAAGACTTTAATGCAATAATACTCCCGTTTAATCACATCCTTATTCAGCTCTTGTATCCTTACCGATGTACGCTTGCCATTCCTTTGCCACTGTCAGCTCGGCACGAACGTGCACATTCGCTTTACATAATTTGTATGAGTGTTTTATTATGTTTCTATTAATATCAAAATCTTTGATTCTTTTTCTTACATGTTCTCAAGTTCAAAGTGCCCCAAAAATACAAAGTTACTCAGAGTTAAAATCTTGTGATATCGGCGATCTTGCAAAGGAAATTGAGTCTTATAAACGTGTAGTAAGGGATATAATAGAATATGTGGTCTCTGGACCGTTTAAAGGAACTACCTATAATGAGTGAGTATTTTTCTTAAATATTTTTAGAAATTTCCTTTACACTTCAAAATACTGTAGGTCTCGATTTTTTAAAAGCTTTTATGAAACTTGCAGTGTTTGTTTTATATTAGTATGTTAGTATATTTGTTTGTTACGGGTCAAATGTTGTAGGCTTAATTTGACCCACTTCCTCTTACACTACGGAGCTGAAATTTTGCATAAATTCGTCCTGGTAACAATGCATTTTTATGAAAAAACATGATCTGATGCTGCGTTCAGGATTGGCTCCAGATAAGAGAACTTCCCAATGGTTGACAATATAGGCATAAAAATCTAGGAGTTTCTTCGTATTAGGAATCTATAAAGCCTGTGTGTTTAAATATTTTTAATAAACCATGTTTATTATTTATTTCTTTGATACCGTGTGTTCAACTGAGAAAGAAATATTTCATGAGAATAAAAATTGTAGGAATGCTGTTTGCTAGTGAACCGTTAATTTGAATAAAAAGTTTGTTATAATTATTTCATTACTTAGTATATTCCACGGCAAAAAAGAACGATTTCTGCCGTTTAATGTCCATGGGCGGTGATCACTTACTATCAGGTGACCCGTCCGCTCGTTTGTCTGCTTATCACATAAAAACAAACTAGAAAGTATAGACATACTTGCATAATATGTGTTGTTTATTGAGACCTATTAAATAAGTGACAAGGTTTATACATCTAAACTAATATTATAAAGCTTAAGATATTGTTTGACAGCGCCAATTACAGCAACTATTTCGAATTGAAAAAACCTTTGTGTATGATAGTCCATGTATGGAGGAAGCCATTCCCATATAATATCATGAACCAATAATTAAAACTGATAATTATTAAAAAATTTTACAGTTGTAACATTTGCAACATTTGTAACAATAATTGTATATGTAATTGTAACATTTGTAACATTTATTAAAAAATGTTACAATTGTAACATGGACATTAATACCAACAGACTGGGGTGTTACTAACGACAGGCAATGCCCATAAGGAACAAATACACCCGGATACGCTGGGAAGAGAAACAAACAAGGGAAGCATATTGCTAAAGAAACTGGGAACAATAACGACAGCAACTGACCCCAGATACATCAACACTTTAAGACGGGTGTTAGAAGAAGAATAGGGAGGAAGGTGACTGAAGGACGGGGAGAAAAAGAGAAGAACTGTTAACTTCATAGAGTTACGAGGAAAAATCACCGTATTACCAATACATTTACGTTAGATGGTATTACGCATGCTTAGATAAATGGATAATATTATCGTTCAATCACATATTAATGTGATAATTACCTTACTAGCAGGGAACTAAAATATGAATCAATACTAAGGCCATTTTAGCCTCATATCGTTATTAAGGTTATGAATAAACTACAGTATATATTTTATTATTTATTTATTTTATTTCATCATAGTATTATTTATTTCATCATAGTAACATCGAGCTCATCTATTAAAGTCAGATGATTACATAGAATGGAATTAGCACAATATGCATGCATTAGCTAATGTGTTAAGCCACTACTGAGCGAGACTGTACAGAGACCAGTTCTACTCATGCTGGGGATGCCTAGGGCGTACTCCACCACTCCAATTTGTGGAGCGGTTTTCGGGCAACCTATAAGCGTTGGAAATTTTTATGCCACCCGAAGGCCGCCGATATGGTTTAACGATTGTGTATTTGATGATAACAACCGGAAGTCACTGCTTTACGTGCTCTTCGAAGCACGGAAGTGTTTAAGAATTTGTTTGCCATTAGCGGTCACTCATTCAATATTATTCAATAAATTAGTGCGTGACCACAATCCCGCCTGATGGTAAGCAGTGATGTTGTCTGGGTGGTTGATTTGAAGACATTTACATTGTATTCGAACGGGAATACTGACGCGGGTAACTTATTCCAGTACTCCGCGGTACGCATGATAAAAGAAGATGAAACATGCCTTTAACAACTTTAAACTCTTCTAGACAGTAAATAGCAATTTTTCTTAACGTGTCGCTTATAAATTAGATATGATAAGAGTATTCTCTGAACCCGATGCGGTATTATCCAGCCCATGAAGTTAAAAGGCTATTGGATGTTTATCGAGAAAAAGTATAGATATTTTTGACAACCGGTTCGGTTCCCCTGATAAGATAGACGGAGAATATAATGCTCTGTCTCAACACAGCATCGCATTACACCGTAGGTACGCGTAGAAAAATGAATTTGTTCATCCGAATTCTTGTACCGTTTTTTGTTATAACTGCGAGTGGGGCGAAATTCTTGCCGAAAAGTTCAAACTCTTGCGCGGCCCTGTTAGGAGATGAGTTGATAAATGAGATTTCATCGTACCAAGATGTAGTAAATGAAATTATTAAATATGTTTTGGAAGGTGACTTCAAAGGCAAAACATATGATGAGTAAGTATATTAAGGACGCCATACATTTAAGAATTTCACAATTAATATTCTATGTGGTGTCTGGTCTTTCTCCGCTATTTCTTCGTATCACAGTCCTATTTATTCAATCATTCGATGCTATCATTTCAAAATGAAATGATTTATTTTTTGTAGGTATTCTCAATACACTTCTGAACGACATATTTGGAATATATCACAAGATAATGCATAGTAAAGAGAAAAGATTTGTATTTTGTACGTTTGTAACGAATGAAGACTAAAATTATTTATCCGATATCAAAAATTCTTTCACCATTAGAATGCTATTTTATCACTGAGTGACATGACTGACTATTGACTGACTATATAAATACCAAGGAAGAAAAAAAAATACTGTAAAATGTGTTTGATAGCATGCGCTGCAGAAACGGTTGATGGTAGATCCGAAAAATGTTCTATAAAACACGAAATGTCCATCCGTGCGAACCCGTGTTATAGGCCTAAAAACTATTTTACTACCGTAGAAAATTTTAAAATAGTATAATATCAAAAAGTGCAGTGGTCATTTAGTATTTATTCTTATTAATTGGACTGAAATGTTATCAATTTACAAATTTACATTTTTAAAGGCTTATAAGATTTTCGTTTTTAGTTATTTTAATTTTAAAAATTAACTTGTTTTCAGATTAGCAAAGTTTGTCGATACATTCGGTGCAAGAATTTCTGGCTCAGAAATCTTGGAGAATTCTATTGATTATATTATTGAGCGGACCAAGGAAGAAGGAATCCATGATATTGTCACCGAGGAAGTGGAGGTACTTTTATATATAATTTTAAAATTGTATAAAGTAAATACTGAAGTATTTGATATAGATATAATTAATTTGTTCGTAATGTATGTATTTCAGGTGCCACACTGGGTTAGAGGAGAAGAGAAAATTACTATGTTAGAACCGAGGTATCAAGAAATAGCTCTTTTGGGTCTAGGTAGAAGCGTAAGTACACCAGCTGAAGGAGTTACAGGTGAAGTCATAGTTTTTGATAGTTTCTCCACGTTAGAACGGGCTTCGGAGGATGATGTTAAAGGAAAAATCGTCTTATTTGATCCCGTGTTTACAACCTATGGAGAAACAGTAACATACAGATCACAAGGCGCTACTAAAGCAGCAGAAAAAGGAGCCATTGCTTCCTTAGTACGTTCTATTGCACCGTTCTCTATTAACTCACCTCACACAGGATCGCAGACATACAGCGATAATGTCACAAAGATACCGACTGCTGCTATCTCAATTGAGAATGCTGACATGATTAGGCGATTGAACAATCGTGGTGTCAGAGTTATTTTGAATATCAAAATGTCGTCGACATACGATACGAAGATTTCTAGGAATACAATAATTGATTTGAAAGGGTCTGAACATCCTGAAAAACACGTCATTGTATCCGGTCATATTGATAGTTGGGATGTTGGTCAAGGTGCGATGGATGATGGTGGTGGCCTGTTCGTCTCTTGGGCAGTACCCGTTATCTTAAAACGACTTAATTTAATACCGAGAAGGACAATAAAATCAATATTCTGGACTGCTGAAGAATTGGGATTAGTAGGAGCAAACGCATATGAAGAAAAACATAGGGATAATAGCCACAATATAAATTTTATTATGGAATCAGATGAAGGAACGTTTGCTCCTCTTGGATTGGTAGTTGCTGGAACTCAAGAAGCGCGCTGTATTGTTGCAGAAGTATTGAAGTTATTTGAATCAATAAATGCTACAACTTTAGTGGAGTCCGATAGTCCTGGTTCTGATATTGCAGTGATAATTAAAACAGGCGTACCCGGAGCGAGTCTTCATAACGCCAACGAACGTTACTTCTGGTTCCATCATACCGAAGGGGATATGATGAATGTCGAAGATCCCCATGAACTTGACTTAGGAACAGCTTTCTGGACAGCTTCCGCGTACATTATAGCTGATTTGTCTAAGGATATTCCGCGATAAATCAATTGAAACAATATTGACATTTTAAAAACATAGAGTTTATTTGGTCTACAAGTTCATGTTTTGTCTTATTATATAATCAAATCAGAAAGCGTAGTGTTTCAGATTTAATAAATCAGCAAAAGGATCACTTAATTTATGAGGATTATTCTCTTTTGGGATCGGCAAGGGAACCGTAACTATGAACGTACCAAAATATATATATTTTCCACAACCCTGAAGCTTCTTTACCCAACGCGATCTACCGTCTGATAAAGACCCTAAATTATGATATCATCTCAACCTTTGTAATAAAAATGAGAGTCCCCTTCGTTATGGAAGTATCGTGTTATATCGTGTCAAAATAAAAGCTCTATCGCATTTTGTTTTTAATATAAAGTTATTGAGAAAAAAATGTTTTTGTCTTACTTGTAATGAAAATACCGATTTTTGTTAAAACTTCGAAAATATTTATGATACTACTAATGAAAAGTAGTATTTGTACTGTGTACATTCTCGATCGTTTTCAGATCGAAACGGAGTGGTAATGTATGATTTTAAAATAATCATTTTGTTATTTAGCGTAGTTTAGTGCGTTACGTCATGTTACGTGGTTAGTTGGTTGGTCCATTTGTCATTGCAACTCATAACTATCTCACTGTTGGGTTCGGGTCTGCAATCGTAATGTGAGGGGTAAGGCCATTGTCGACCACGCTGGCCAAGTATGGATTCGGGGACTCCACATACCTTCGATAACTTTATGGAGAACTGTCAGGAGTGCAGGTTTCCCAACATGCTTTCCTTCATCGTAGCAAGTGATAATCGACTTCTGATATACATATAACTTTGAAAGTTGGAGGTGACTCCATTAATGTAATTTAAGTAGAACAAATATTTGATACTAAAGTTCGTTTCCATTTAATAAATTTTCATCACGTTAATATTATAAAATAAACATATTATATACAAACTATCTAATAATAAAATTGTAACGGTGTCAATTCTGTACATTAAGTACTTTTTGAAAATTTTGATGCAAACGTTTTGTTATCGTTAAAGAGATCCAAACATTTTTTTTGGATTTATTGTATGTCTGTCTGTTCGA
>DWJZ01005804.1:0-13682 GCA_018249125.1 Asbolis capucinus
AGCAGACGAGCCAATCAATCAATATAATCTGAAGGTTTGGAACCTTTTCTATATGAGGGCCACAAACGTTACGTCACGTCATTGGGAGAATAACAAGAAAATCGAAGTCACGTCGTGTAAATGGGGTCTGTGTGGACCGCAGTGCAATTGCACACGGGCCGCACTAGGCCCGCGGGCTGCGGATAGCCACTTCTGATCTAATCAATAATGAAGGTTTGACCACACGTGACAAAAAACACATTGCGAAATTCCTTTCGATATAAAATGAGAATTTCTCGTCTATTTTTACGCTCGGCAGATACGACCTTGTCGATATAATTTCGATACTCCTAAACCAGTGAGAACTGAAGTGGTGAAACAACGCCCCACCTGCGTGGGTGGTGCTTCATTTGTGATAGAACCTTTAATGACCATGAATTTATTATCATTAGTCGACGACATTGCTAGAAATAGCCGCTTACTAGCAGCACTAGATTTATTAACAATATCATGTCATCATGTTAACCCATCACGGCCCACTATTGAGCACTACTAACGCTCTGCCTGCCACGAAGGTTGTTATAGACCCATACGCGCAAAGGAGAAACAGAAAATATTCTATAAGATGACAAACACGCTCTATAGGACCTATGTAGATATGTAATCTATGTGATAGAGTAAACATACAAAGAAACACACGAAGGATCTTTTCTTTAAAAATAACAGCTGTTTTTGCCACCGTTACCGACGTGCATACAAGTCTTTTTAACGTAGAATAAGTAAATACTTGAAATCGATCTCACCTGATGGAAAGTGGCGATGATTTCTAAGGTGTTGGGCGCAAGTTTTGAACATGACTTTTTGACACAAAAATATTTACAGTTGCACAAAGCCAAAACACGTTGCAATATCCAGACCTCGCCCACATGTCAGCCGTACAAAAGCGATTGTGAACATAAAAAACAAATAAACAGCGACACCAACAGAAGGTCAAACGGATCTTTTGTTAGCTTCAAACGTATTATATATATCGACCATCGTTTTGGATTGTCGATGACGTTTTGAAATTTATTATATCGGTTCCAAAGTAGAACCGCTAACGAAGGAGGTCAAGTGGAATTATTTCAATAATTATTTACGGTCAAATGTCAATAATTATTTACGGCAGCAATATAGAAATATGTACATAAACCGGAAAATACTGAAATGAACCAAAAAGCTTAGTACAAGGTTTTCTTAGTACTCGATCCGTGTAAAGTAAGCGTAAATTACCCAAATTTTGCATGGTGAAGAAAACCGTATCCAATAACAAAGCCACCAACCCAAAAACTCTCATCAAACCTTCGGTTCATCCTTTATTCCTCGTTTTCAATTTTACTAATGACCAGGAGCAGTGGTAACAATCATGTGTCTTGATTGCTCGTTAGCGGGCTAATCGCCTAAAAGTGCATTTGATTACATTCATTACATACACCCAAACTTTACCGAAAGAACACCAAGCGAACGCTGTATGTCAAAAAGTGTGTTGAAGTTGAATGAATTTATGTGAAAACTGGTCAATTCATTAAACTAAAGCAGAGCTTTACTTCCCTACCGCTAACAGTACATTGGCACGCTACTTTGCGACTTTCGTAAATCTAAACTAATCCAAGAGGCTCACGTACTGTTAACTGCCCTAAAACTGGCGAACAACTCGAGAAAAACGTAACAAACAAGAAACAGAGACAAATTAAGCAACTCCTATTTTGAAGTCTGTTAAAGATCCATTGTGTGCAAAATGTTGGCAGTTCACCCTTCCTCTCCCTCGTGCAGTTAGCAAATATTGCCGCAACGACGGCTTCCCTAGCACTGCATTTATGCCCTAAACGATGTGCCAACACCAGAAAACAAAAGTGTAACTAAATAGGGGCAATGTTTGCAGATCGTCGAGAACGAAGGGACTGGGGATGTGAAAATGTTATATCAAGGTTTGAAGATGATTTGTTGCTATCGGTAGGTGGGATTTTACTTACAAACCTTTCAATTTGTACACATTTAGAATTTTAGATCATTGAATCAATATTGAACTAGACCTATGTAGATTATTTCTCATCCTGTAATTCCTTTTCCACTTAAGTCTGTCCTCGGCGTTCTAAAGTACGATTAGCACTACGAACCTTTTTCGTTGCGTGAAATCGAATATAATACCCCCGACTGGATTGCCCTAGGGCAACAGTTCTAGGCGGATCCTGAATTATTCAGATAGAACAAATTTTGTCCCCAAATGCTGACTGCTATGGGTACGACTGCCTATAATCGGCAGTGATCTATTTTCTCAGAACTTAGAGAGTAAATACCAGTGTAAAAATTTGAAAAGCCAAAATAAGATTGCTAAGAAACCCAAAACATTTTTGCCACAGGTTTTTGCCAACAAATTCGTACACAACACGGTATATTAAAAGGCCCATTAAATATTAAACCACTGGCTACTTTCCGCGAACAAAATATCGCATCACCTACACAGCCCATGAATTATTTACGGCGCGCCGAGAGTCGGTTTAGCGCTACGCCAAAACAAATAGCCCACTTGTTCCGAGGATAAGTTACGTACAACGCGCTAAATAATCGCAAACTAGCTCTACGGTTCAGATTGTATTAATCATGCCCATTAGTTATATCCTTTTCATTTTTCATGTAGATACCAAATTGTGTAAATGGAGGTTTTAACGGTAAGTGACTATAACCAATAAATGCCATAGCAGTCTCCAAAGATTTTTGGTTTCTAGCATGCTTTATATTCCTCAATGACTAAGATGTAGAGCACCTCCTGGTGCCGGTGGTGTTACAGTTGTCTAAAAAGTACATATTTCTCATAAAATTACGCGTTAAAGACCTTTGCTTACCTCTTTAGGCCCTGGAACCCAAAGGCTCTGGGAGCCTCACTTATAATAACTTGCGATTTATAGATTCAAATTCTTTATTGCCTGAATGTACCTAGTACAGTTTATAATAATTATTCTTGTACATTCTATCAATGAAAATACACATTTGACAAAAATACACAAAATTACAGTTTTAAAATACAATCAACAAAACGAACGACAACGGGTAATAAAGTTGTCTCAAGTATGTTAAGCTCCAACAGTCAACTAGACCTCAATAACATTGTTTATTCAAACATCTGTTAAATGTTTTGAATCCACAAAATTTCGGTGTATCCAGATTCCCGGTAAATACCGTAGCGGAACTTTCCTCCAAATTTTCAGCGAACAAGTTGGCCACATACATTCTGACCCTACCTCGGGGTGAGTTACACGTAAATAATTCATGAACCTTGTTTAGAAACTACGAATGAACTGCGAGATTTATCTTTTTCTTTTTTTATTATAAGAGTGCCCAACATACGAGACGATCAGCTGAACTGTGGCAACACCATATACACCATCGATGCGTCGATCAAGGTGTTGCTAATTCGGTGTTCTCCACCTCACAATTCATCATTCCAACCCATAACTGTCCAACTACCAGTAGATGCCACCGACCGACCTTACCGAGCCCAGGCTCGGGTCTCTACTCACAATGAGGTTTACAGGTGATAGTCCACCACGTTGGCCAAGTGCGGATTGGTAGATTTCATACACTCTTGATAACTCTTCGTTCGACTGTATGCCGTAATGTGCGTATGCGTGATACAATAAAAATTATTTTTAAAAACCAAATGAGTTTTAAATGTAACCCTATTTTTATTCATACCATAAAGTACTAAATTTTTTAAAGCGCACTATATATGAATGCTGTTTTTTTTAAATATACTATATTCAAACAAAAAAGAAGTTGGAAATGTTATGCACACCACCCGCAAAACACCATCTTAGTACAGAAAATAAGTTTATTGGTTATTTATTTAAGGTTTAATAGAAAACAATGTATATTAAAATAAAGTAATCGTTATTAGAAATACCATACATAAAACACAAATAGTTTTTTTTACATTATGAGTCCAGTTTAGTTACGCTATGTAAATTAGCAAACCTTAAATTTGCTTATGTAATTAATTACCCTAACAGATCTACTTAAACTATAATCGCCCAAAACAAAGTTATTATCATTTCACGAAGTCGCCCCATACTTCTTATCATGAAAGCAATAGAGCTCCAAATCTGTTGAATACATTGATATGTCTCGCAAATCATTTTACAAGATGATTAGTTATGCTGGTCACGCATTATAATTGACAGTGGCCTTCGCCAGCCAGCGCGGTGCCATCTGGGACCACGATTACTTGGCATACACATTAATTAATACGAATAATTGTAAACTCATTAGTCAAGTGTTTATGCGTTTGAATGGAAGCAGCAATAGAGCATGCAGGCTTCAATTTATTCTGTCAGTGCGACGTATTGGCCGAGGGGGTCTTCTGGAACCCGGACTATAGTTGTTGAAGAAGTACATATTTCACATAATATTTTGACCTAAATCCAGAAAAATGCTAGACAAACTTACTCCTGGATCCTCTTAACCCCATCCATGGGTCAGAAGCCCATGTTGAGATCCACAGACGTATTAACATTGCTGCTAGAATCAAAAATGAATATTTTGATTGTACCCAAACTGATTGTACTGCTACTGGTTTATCCAGGGACCAAGAGCTATCCAGCTTTAGACTTGGGGGTTAGGTGGCAATATCATGTTTTTAAGCTACTAACTCTGAAATTACAATTTGCCGCGTTTAATTTTCGGGGATTTTAGATATGCTTGTTAAATTACATTGCGTCTTATATTTCGTTGTAAAATTTTGATATTTTTATTATTTTCCATTTCGGATATTTTTATTATTTTTATTTTTGAGTGTACCTCGCATTTCTCTACGTCTCATTGACTGAGCTGGCAGATAATGACAGCGGCCATTAAGTCTCCCTATGTATATAAAAAAACAGAAATTACTATTTATATCCCTTCCAGATGACCCACTATGACGGTACACTCTCACCGCGTAGTTAAACAACGACTTACCAATTTAGCTCATCTGTTATTTTACTATTGACATAAACAACTCCAAGGTGGCTCCTATAACCCGATGAATAATTACGTAAATTAGTTTAACACCAAATAAACAATGGAAGATGGAGTTTGGGCGTGTTTTATTACACAAACACACCCATAACATAACCTGAGCATTATCGCCAGATTGATCTACTGCCTCGTAAATTTGCATTTCATTGATTTTGGGCTGTTTAAATAATATATGCGTATGGCATTGTATATAGCAACAATATATCCTAAAAAATAAGAGTTTTATATGAAGTTAGAGACAGATTCAATTTTATTTTAAATTTTAAATAAAAATATTTGGGATTTTACAATCTTTGACAATATTTTTAGGATTTGATTTTTTTAAAACATTGTTCTCATAATTTATTATAATTATGTTCTATTACTATAAAATAAAATTCCAAAGATGAGGTTAAAAAATTAAATATGATTATAGAAGATACTTTATTAGTTTTCGTAACTATTGATTTGTAACTAAACACAAAAATAGAAAAACAGAAATGATGGAGAAACGCAAAATACCGAGCCAGAGCAAAAGTTTAGGAAAACTAAGAGTTCTATGGAAAATATTGGAACACTCGACGCCGGCACGGGCGCCGCGTCTCGAGCAAATGTTAATAAACCCCGATTTACGATTTATCTTTCTGCAGACTTAAAAAAATCTTAAATGACTCACCAAATTTAAGTACCTGCAACATTACAACAGAATGACCGATCAGACAGATCTTTTATTCTTTTCTTCATCTCTCCATACTTTATGCATCAATAAAAAATACAGCGCGACGTTAGAATGGACGCATCTAAATGGATTGCAAACCCTAAAAGAAATAAACTCGACTCGGGCCAGTGTAAATAGCGGCCATTCTGAATTCATTCGCGATTTCAATGAGGGCTGTTCATTCCATTATGGCGGCGCACGTACCCCCGCGTTCATTTCCCGCGCTTTTGCACATTTTTTTCAGGCGCGCTATGCACACGCATGCATTATGCCGGGAAACCTTTGCGTGCTGGTTGAAACAAACTTGAGAGGGAAATTTCGCTTTGAAAGAGCACTCTGTGACTGTAACAGATTAAAAAACATGTGAGAATGTGGTAGATTGATATGTTGACATATATTTTTTATCATGAAAATGTTGAAAAACATAACACATGTCACGTCTGTGGCCTAGTTCACACGCCTTGTCAGTTGCGTGTAAATGTTAACATCTCACAAAACGTGTCGCAGGTTATCGTTAAAACAAAATATAAAATATTCATATAATATACCAAGTTTCTTTCAGAACATGATACCTACATATTTGTGAGTGATTTTTAGCTGCTGGCGTGTGGGATTACAAAGAATAAAATTAAACGACTAAACTATAAATAAAGCGCCTACCTAAACCCAAAAGACCTACTAGCAACTAACTAAACTTGTATCAATCGTAATTGTTCGACAGAGTTAGACAGCAGCGAGCGCTGTTGAAAGGTGCAGCTAGTAGCCAAAAATTTCATGAGACCTTCCGTGCTTCGTAGTACACTTAGCCATTGGTAGCGGTTTAAATCATCAGAGGGCAGACGTTAAGCGTTATCGGAGAGGGTTTAAATCTTTCACAGCAAAGTGATAGAGTATGCCGCTGGCTCCTCAGTTATAAGGAGACACTAAGAAATTGTATACTATACTGCAATATACCTAACCAGAACCCGCCGAAATTATAACTTGTTTGATAGTACTTTGTAAAGTAATTGGTTGGTATTTGAGGAAGATCTATTAAAATTAAAACCATCTCCCTTCTCACAAAATAACATCCATCTTGAATGCTTTGCGTTTGAATAACGTCAAAATTTTAAAAGGGCACTATTACCTTTTCATCAGTTCGTTAAAATTTTTAGGCCCGTTATACACCTGACGTCAGATACTTTAATACTTAACGAACCAGCATAGCGTTGCTTTGCATTATTTGTGTACGATCTAACATATTTAAATTCATCTCAATCACACGCACCTCTAATGTCCAACGTTATGAGAAGATTAGAAATAAATTCTTATATTTGAATGTAGTAACTGGGCGAAAAAACGGATCATCTGAAGGTAAGAAATCACCGACAACCATAAAGAATCAGACGTTCAAGCAACACCAGGCTTGGTTGTCAATAATACGTGGGAGTTACCCAGAAAGGGTATAACCCTTCACATTATGCAAGGCGATCCACGCCTAGCAATGGAAAAATTGAAGGTTGCGACGAATCTAAGATATTATAGGTACCCAACTTAGTACAACAATTAACATGACTTACAAACGAATCTAAAGTTCTATTTGACGCTGAAGATTGTCCTGATCGTATATGCAAAGGATACAAGTGAAGATTAAAAGTATCCGGCATTGAAAGCCAGGTTCTGAGAAGTCAACTTTTTCATTTACTGGAATAGAAAAACCCAATAAAAGAATTAACGTGAACAGACGGCGTTTACAGCCCCATGTGTAACACCCTTAGACGTTATATGTAGCACCCATCGAAATAGTTTCAGTTGAAAAGAGGATGATACTCACGAGTACGATTAAAAATATATTTTAACGTGAGCTACGCCTTATGTACCTATTTTCTGTGTATGTTTTCTAGCTGAATATTTTAAGCGTTATAATAAGGAACTAATCAATTTCGAGAACTCCCCTAAAATTAGAAAATACTACAAAATTTTACCTGTGATGATATTGACGTTGTTTTTATGTTATAGTGTCTTTGTGGCTTCAAGTTCGATACTAGCTAACATAAAACTATCAAACATCCCGTGCTCCATACATCATTACAGATTGATCAACTGTGAGTAAGTGCGCCCTGCCTCCCATTGACATCAGAAACACCAGCGTGGCATGCCAATAACGCACGGCCACCAGTAAAGATGTGATAGGACACGCGGTAAAGACAAACAACGTAGGAAAGCAGTACATCACTAACGCCACCAGGACAATAACGACAATGGACCCCAGATAACCAGCAACATATCCCTTCAGGAAGGGAGATAGAAGAAGAATGGAATGGAGCATGACTAAAGGACGAGGAGACAGAAGCAGAGCAACCGGGACCGGACGAGTCATCCAAACTAAAGCGAACTCATTCTGCTAAAACATTAATAAATTTCATATTATATCGCGATATACCGACCAATAGGAATTTTTTAATCTGCCAATAACAATGCTGTATTTAAACGCGCCCGTGCATCTCTTGCGTGGAACACGAGATGCGTGGCTTTCGACTAAATTGTTTACAAGTAGAAATGAAATCATTGGGATAAAAGCTGTCGTCGTTGGATGTATACAAGTGACATTTATTTGGTTTTCCTATCATCTTCATTATAGAACTTTATATTGATTTTTTACTTAGTCCCGATTAAGATGGCGTATCCGCAATAACAGACCTTCTTCTTGACTGACAATGTTTCAGTATACTGACCTTAGGTGAGCGCCAATTTTGGCCACATAACAACTGCCTCATCTGCCAGGTTTTCAGCCATTGACATAGAATGAAGTAACCCGAACACATGTCCTATACAACAGTACAGTTGGTCCTAATTGTGAGTCTGTCTCACGAGAGATGCAACGAATTCCAAAAGCAAGGATGTGAGTGTGTGACCATTATTTCTATTTAAAACGAACGAAACCCCGTATCTAAACAAGCGCATCATTAAACCCAGGATATAATCAGACATAATGCTTATAGTGATAAAGTTACGCAACTCTACCGGGAAACACAAATGAAACTGAAATAAACTTTACACATAACGCAATAAGATTTATATTGCAGTAAAACGATGTTACATCAAAACAATGACACATTGTAAAAAAATTCGACTCTATTTAGATGGACATAAAGATGAATTTTACATGTCAGTACCAGTTATAAATAGGAGTTGCATGTTTTGAGACCACGTGTTGGATGTCGAGTTCAATAGACTATCTACGCATTGACAAAACAATAAAGATTATAAAGTTTTTGTTGATACCGGAAGAGCTGGGATCACGGATATAAGGTCACGGAATCTCTCTCTGCGTATTTATCCTCAGTTCTGAGGGTCATGACGACTAAGCTTGGCAATCTCACGCCACATTGAATCGGCTTTTCGGCTTCGTGGAAGATGGGGACAAAAAATGTACAAATGTAATAGGACCAGCGTAAAGGGCTGCAAGACCGTTTTCATTCGGTCTTACCGATAAACATTAGTTTTTATTTTTTATTCTCTTTATCATCTGAGAATATAGACTTAATGTTCTAAAAAAGTTCTAAAAAGATCACCTCATATCCTTCAAAACGTAAAGTAACATCCCTTCAGTTAAAAAGGCGCTCGTGGCATCACCCTGCCATACCTCAAAATGGCAGCAATATAAAGTAAAGAGGTGCTTTCAACAGTTTCAAGCAAGTGAAGTGTCTCGTCTACGGCCCACTGAAAGGCTCGGCCCGAGGCCTGGGCCTATTCACGTCGAAATAGAACGTGACCTACAATTGGTAAAAATAATAAACGCTCACTCACACACGGCCTAGGGTTCCCTGTAACGTAGCGCGGGTGACGTGCTTCAGTATTGAAATGTTATTCATCAGACTACGGCTAAATGACCACTGGAACTCATGCGAGTTTGAGGTTCTGTTATATCCAATCTTGAGTTTAAGTACCCGGTGCTGCAGGAAGAATAAGTACCTAACTTTTCTTCTCACCCACAACATATTCTTGGCGAGCCTGCCGACCACTGCTCTCTGGCATTAGAACCAATGTATTTTATCTTAACGTTGCTACTGCATTTTGCGAAGATTATTGAGTATATCAGCGTGAGCATATATTAAATTCAAGTCCTAAGTGTCCAGTAGGTACAACAGGGTCCTCGTTACTCGAACAGAATACTTAAATAAACGAAATTATCCCATAATTTAGACCTTATTCACCCAAACAACATCAAAAACCTATTTTCCAAACCAAAACAATTTTATGTGCACGCGTTTATCTGTTTATATCTGTGAAGATAGTCGATAATATTTTTAGATCGGTCCTTCACCTTCGTCTTCATTTCTAGAGGCGTTTTATCCCTTTCTGTGACAACTTGGCCTTCAGTGATTCTGTTGAACTAGTACGGTTGCTCATGTGGTCGTATCGCTAACAACTCGTGTGGGCTGCACATGTTTTCCTGATTTGCGGTTGCGTCAAACATGATACCCTTACTTAGATCACGTTTTTTTCCTCCTGCGCTACGGCGATGGTTTAAGATTATAACTTCTACAAAGGTATAATTGAGTTACACTCTCTCGTATCCACGTCCGTATTTGCAATTGGAAGTTAAAAACGTCATTTACCTATAGACAATTTGTTTTCATAGATCAGCTTTTAAGATATTACGACTTATAAGATAATTAATAAATTAGACTTATTTCAATATTTTTTAATTACACTTACGTTTTGGTTTCAGAAAAGGTAAATTTTCAGTAAAATAAGGAATTGACTGACTTTTCCAATTATGTTATTTAGAGGTTTGGTTTATTTCTTTTTAAATTCAATAAATTCAAATTTCAAAACTGTTCTACTAAAGTACATTAAATTAACATAAAACTATTTCCCTTCAACATGAACATCAAAACAGTAACCAGGAGTTATTTAAAAGACCCTAACTTAGTGTCCTCGCGTACAGTCAACACCCAAGTCCCAGACAGCCGGTACCAAAATAACTGCATCATATTCAATACCAGCGGAAATATTTCAATATCAACATTGACACTGGCATCGCAGTGTATTATGTTATCAGGCGCTGGCGGGCCGCATGCCGGCCAATTAACAATCTAGCGGCACCCGGGCCGTGTTCATTACATCTTCATTACATAGAGACTAGCTGACCCGGCAAACATCTTGAAGTTGATTAAATTACTAAAATGACTATTAAAAAAATAACGATCCCGGCAAACGTTGCCTTGCCATAGATTAAATTACTTTAATAACTATGAAAAATAAGGGTTGGTGATAGAAGGGTGAAAATTTAGGGTTGCATTTATTTTTAATGCCACAATAATCAAAGAATTCATTAGAATATATATATTTTATATATATTGTTAGTAAATTTATAACACAAGTCAGAACTTTGTATTGTAAAATTTTGACTTTCGTTAAGTGAGGTTTTGGTTCCTAAGACGAAATAAAAGTTTTCATTTCATTTCATTATAGAAAAATGAAAATAAAAAATTTACCAAAAAATAAAAAAATAATGTTAGGGTTGTGTACCCCTTATCACTAAAGGGTATATAAAATAGATAGTAGCCGACTCTCAGGCCTATTGAATATGCAAATAAAATTTCATAAAAATCGGTCACGCTGTACCGGAGGGGTAAGGTAACTAACATTGTGACGAGAAATTTACATATGTATAAGGTGCATACCAACAGTAGCGATATGATTTCAATATAACGGGCGCAAAGTACCAAGCTTCAAATATCTCGTGTACTTTTTAGAAGTCCGTACCGAAGATGCTAATGGGATCCTATTATTCCATCTCACACAAGGCTCTATAGCCTTTTAACTGAAATATGCAGTTATATATATTATAATAATAATATAATATTATAACTGTTATAAAGTTAAAAATAATATCTTATGAAAAAACACTTACAGGTATATTAATGTCGAGTGTAATAACATAATTGAAAATTTAACACAACAGTCCATGATTATTGTAATGGGAATAAACCAATATTTAAAATCTAATAACTTTATTATTAGTTTTCTGTAGACAAGAGAATTATAACTTAAATAAATAGGTATATGGGTATCTAGTATCTGGTCTTGGTTCTCTCGGTGTTTAAGACATTAAATAACCTCTATCTCCTTTGATACGTAATATGTACACTGATAACAACTTCAGTAATGGAAACCATCTTGAAATCGTACATGGTCGTAAAAAGAATAACCACCCCTGCTTCGCTTCCGTAAACCTGTGCTGACTGTATCCTGCTTTGTACCTATTGACTCAGCCTACGAAACAAGGAGCCCTGGTTATAAATTTTTGTTACCGAGACATGGGTATAGACAATTACTGAAAACATGGTATTAGTGAATGATCCAGCAAGACATATTTCAGTAGAAGTCTTCAAGCCGTGGGACTCAACACTCCATTTAACCAACAGTTGGTGAAAGCGGAGCCCACCGCTCCGCCCCTGGCACAATACCAACGCATCCCTTTGTCTCTGAAGGGCCATTCAAGAGAGCGCTCAGAACACGTCTGGATGCATTTCCTTAGCATTCGTCCTACGAGGTAATTGTACGCTGACATTTTGAAACTCAAAAAACAATATTACATTCGCCTGCACTTACAATGTTAGCAAGGCTAATAGTTAATAAGCCGAGGTTTACTCTGCCGCCACGTACAATAACACGTTATTTAATAAAATCAATAACCGATTTCTGGTTAGATTAGCAGTTTAAATAAGCAACCACGAAAATCACATGGCACAATTCTCCATTTTTTAAATTTTTAAATGTACCAAAAACTACATCATCATTTTATAATTGCAACACAAAATTATCCGGCTACTCGGGGCTTCTCCAAAATTTTCGGAAAATTAAAATATGTTAAAAACAATTCTTTCATTTAACAAACCTTAAGCTTACAATTTTCATAGTATTTGCGAGAGCGTTTCTTTTTTATATTGATTTATTTTATGATGCCCAGTTATCATATGAAAGCTGTATGTTATGTTGGCAATCAAATAAATAAATATATAAATTGTAATCTTCACATACATACATCACACTCATACAACTAGCTAAAGGTGCGCTTTTGGGTGCGCATTTGAGAAAAATATATTAATGTAATGCTTTCGATGCATGTTTTGGAATTATTCACATTTCTAATTTTGATAAACGTTTATTTGCAGTACAATAATTTATTAGATGTAAAAAAAAGATAATTGTTGAACATAAATTGATAGGTGCTAAGTTATTTGACGTACACTTAAAAGTATCCCCAAGCTAAATTGGCTTCCGTCGCAGAGCAGATGAAGCAAGCTGGTGTTAGTATATTTTATAGAGACAGCAAATACTACAAATTATTAAATATTACAGCACAGATAATAAATGACAAAGAGCGTCGCGGAAACATATATCACTACTATCTGTTCCGGGGAACGTTTACTTCTAGTATTCGTGGAAGACTGATACACATACAATTCTCAGATTCATTAACAAACTATCTTATCTCATACTCGGAGTAATAATAGTAATAGTGACCCTGCATGCCAAGCAAACGGTTTCGCGTTCGATTCCCCGTACTGTTTGTTTTAATACAGTTCCATTTCATATCATATAACGTATCAAAGGAAAGGACTACTTTTGAATAAAATCTTGTAAACCCCAAATTATGAAGCCTGAGTTTACAAGGACTTGAAGTATGACAGTATTGTGCGGTACATATTTTAAATATGCGCAAGTATCAGAGAAATTGGTTTTATAAATTACTAGCTGTCCCCGACGCGTGTTGCTACGCATCCACTCATCAACCATGTGTCTGATCGATATAATTTTGATTAAAAGTAGCCTATGTTATTCGAAACTATTATCTATCTCTGAGTCAATTTTCATCGAGATCGGTTGAGTAATTTTTGCGAGAAGAAGTAACAAACGTCCATCCATGCATCCATTTATCCATCCTCCCAAACTATCGCTT
>DWJZ01005805.1:0-13680 GCA_018249125.1 Asbolis capucinus
TCACGATTTTATCAGTAGTTTAAGAATGCAAAGGAAAAAGTCAGACAGACTTCCTACTTTCGCATTTATAATATTATAGTAAATAAGTTGAAAATGAAAAAATCGAACACAAATATGTTCGTAATTTAAAATGAATTTTATTTACGTTGAATCTACATTGCTTTAGGTTTGCTCTCGCTTTGTATTTATAATAACAAATAAAAAGTTGTGCTTGCGACCACTTCGCCAATTTTTTCCACAAATTAACGCGAATGAAACTGCCAGGCACAGACAGTACGGTAATAAAATCCATTTATTCAGATATTTAAATAATGTAACTTACATTAAACGTCTACGTAGTATTGCAAAAAACCTTTGCAAAACAAGTGGAAAATGAAAAAAATACGATCACGGCCGTACTAGAGTACACAGTAGTAAGGGCATCCTCAGACTTGACATTGATTGCTATGTCATTTTGACAACGATATGTCAAACAAGGTACCTACGCGCGTGTGCGTGTGTGGGAGTAATTGTATTCTTCCCGCCAAGGAGCTGTCAAAAAAGGTAAAATCGGGACAAACAAGTTTTAGAATTTGGATTCCCGATCCAGGCTCATAATTGTGTACAAATAGTATTGAGTGGTTTTTAAATTATCAATATTTAGTATTAAGTAGTCATTAAAAATGTCGAAATCAGAAGAAAGTGACGGACATTGGATTACAATTATGGACAACCTGTGCGCCAAGTTAAATGTAGACCCTGTCGCTACAAAAAAATCTAGAGATTCATTTGCAGAAATTCGACAAAATTACACATTAGAGGTGAGTACATTTTCTTCTTCTATTTGTTGACAGAGTATAATATAAAAAGGATCTTATAGAGATAAAAATAGATAAGAACTTTATATTCGTCATTAAGATTCTTTTCTTTGTGTCGGTCTTTTTTCTAATCTATATTTAAATTTGGAATGTTTTAGGGAGATACTTTGCATTGGATGGCATGTGCAATGTATGTTGCTTGTCGTACGTCCATAACTCCAACTGTACAGTCAGGGAAAGCTGTGGAAGGTAACTGTGTCAGCCTTACGCGGCTCCTGAGGCTGTGTAATATAAGGTAAAAATATTTAAATGATAAAAATAATACTGCAAAAGTAAACCTTTGAAGTACCAAAGTGCACAGTACTAGTGAACAATAGTTATTCAAAGTTAATGCTATAATTAACATACTGATAATAACAACGAAGTAAATAAGGTTTCACATGCAAATACATTCGCCAATGTGATACCATTTTGTAATAGCACTAAAAAATTACTTTAATTGTTCATAAAATAGTTATACACATTTTTTTTTTTATGGATATAAAACAATATGGTAATAAAAATGTAGGCCAAAGCTAATTAATTTTTCATGATAAAGAAGTTTACTATATTGTTTATTGTATTGTAAACATCTGCCAGTTACAATGTGATTGGGCCTGTTGAAACCCATAGCATTATCTACATGATCCTTGGAGTTACTAATATGATATAACAAAATTAATCATCAAAGAGCAAGCCCTCATAACTTTCACATTTTTATATATCAAATGACAAACTCTGATAAAAAAATGTATAGTTAATTTTAAAAGCTGGGACTCAGGCTTGTAGTTCATAATTATAGCTAAACTTAAAAGCAATATTTTGCAGAATAAATACGAAATATTATGCATCAAAATGGGTACCTTAATTATTTTTATCTAAATATCTTTGCAGTCTTATTCAGTTCTTCAAAAAAATTAAAAATTGGATGGATATGGCACTAATGCCCAGCGACTTTAAAGACAGAATTACACATCTTGAGCACAAGTTTGCAGTATCCACTGTACTGTTCAGGAAGTTCCAGCCTATCTTCCAAGAGATATTCTCTGGGCTCACTAATGAACCATTAAAAACCAACACTAAAAGTAAAAAGCACAAGTGAGTATCAACTAATTGAATTTCTATTTTATTTCAGTACATTTAGTGCCCTACCATTTCAGTCAGGAAGCCTAAAGAATTCTACACCATGCTACTTCAGTTTTGCAGGATTGTAGGGATTAGTGACCAGTCTAGGATTCAAAAGAACATCATATAATATCCAGATTTCTCTTAAGTGTATTAAAAATGCTACATTTAAGGTTCAGGAGCTTTTCCTAAAAATTTTACAAAATGCCATTTTGTTTCCAGGCTACAACCATGCACTACAAATGCTTTATATGAATTTGCTTGGTGTCTATATGTGTGTGTTAAAGGAGAGTTCCACAAATCAGCAGATGATCTCGTAGATATGTATCATGTGTTGCTCTCATGCTTGGACTTTGTTTTTGCAAATGCCTTTATGAGCAGAAGAATTGATTTAATAAACCCTGCGTTTAAAGGTAAGACTTGTTTGTTATAAAAAATGTTTGACTATTAATACATAACTTTGTATTATTAAACAAACAGACAAGCAAAAAACACATTAATGACCCACTACTATTCCTGGGGCTGTCCTTGTGACTGAGGAGGCATACAGGATATTTCACCACACTACTCCATTGCAGATTGGTTAGTGGCCAACTTTAAAGGTGGAAGTCACAAAAACCTTGCTTAATGTAACTACCAGGATCAATGGCTTCACACACCCTCCAAATTATAGAGGCACAATGTCTCCGCACATTGTTGTTTAATTTGGATACTAATACTATTTTCCAACATGACTATCATTGTTAAGAAATGAGTGGATTCAACCCTTTGATGGCTCACTACTGAGTCTAAGAGTCTCCTAGGACATAATTTACTTAAAGCTGGCTTAACGATTGAAATCTAATGATAACAACCAGGACCAACACTTTGACGTGCCCATCAAAGAATGGAAATTTTCATTAAATTTTTGCGACTATTGATCATCCAACTTCTTACGGACTCCGCTTGATGTTGCTTAACTGTTTTGATTGCTTCCGACCAAAACACGCCACCAGGCTATGAACGCTTCAATGCTGTGAAATGGATATTGTGTATATCAGTATCAAAACCTTTAAAAGTCATCAAGACATCAATATCCACAAATAAGTCCACAATACCATGTGTCTAATTATTAGAGTTATGTCACAAACTATTTATTTCCTGGTAACTGGCTCTGTAGAAGCAAAACGAGGGCAGTTTCTAGTTAGATACACTTATGTTGTTTCAGGATTACCAAATGATTGGTTAAAAGATGATTTTGAGATGCCAAGTAAGGCACCATGTATAATATCAGTTTTATGTGAAATCAAAGAAGGATTAGCTGTGGAAGCTGCTACCATGAAAGAATATAGTTGGAGACCAGTTATTAAATCATTTTTTGAGAAGGGAGTAAGTGATTTTCTATAGAATACCTACAGAACAGCTCTTGAAAATGATCACATAAAAGTACCACAATAGCTTTTCGATTTGATATAAAGTATAGCAACTAATTCTATCCGCTCCATAATCAGTTACCGTGGTTACTCCTCGTAACTGAGCAGTCCAATAGTTTTTGCCAAGGTTTTATGACAGTCATCAGCCGGCCGGCTTCTGACCAATACCTCATAATCAACATAAGCGCCCTCTTATGAGAGGAGTCATTTGATATAAAAAAACTATTTTTTTTTATACAACAATTGGCGATTTTATCTGATTGATATTTATATTATTTAGTTATATATCTTGTGTATTTTCAGATATTAAAAGGAGACAGTGATCAATTGACAGGGCTATTAGATATAGGAAATTTTGATTTTAATCTTAAATCATTGAATAATTTATATGAAACTTACGTTTTGAGTGTTGGTGAATTTGACGAACGGATATTTTTGGGTAAGTCGAAACCAACACAGGCTCTATCATAATTATTGTTATATGAGATCCTAGAATAATTAAAGTATAAAAAAGTAAAATGACAAAATGTCAATGGTGACAATTAACTTTAGATATTAATAATTTGATAATAATGATAGTTTAAAGTTAAACATAATATTTGGTATGTGAAGATGATTTTGGTATCAGATGATCCTGATGTTTATGTGGCGTTGTTGTCTTATCCACCAGGTGAGCATGCTAACGAACAGATTGGGACGCGCAGCAAACCTGTGTCTGGCGAGGAAATATCACAAGTCATTGCTAATTTTGGACCTGTAAGTTGGAAAATGAACCTACTGTTCATGTGACAGTGTATCTTCTAGTACTTTTTGAAATTGATTTAACGACGGATAAACCATTCATATTGTGCCTTGAATCCTGTAATGACCAACTACTAAGTGCGGGCCTCCCTTAGTAGCTGAGGACACCTTTAGCATATTCCATCACGCTGCTACAATGCAGATTGGTGGCAAGTTAGTGGGGGAGAGTCAACTCATGTGTTTATCCAACAAAGTTATGCACCTACTATATTATGGTATTGGGAACTACATGAGCTCTGTCTACATTCCGATCGCTCACGCTTTTACGTAACTTTGCCGATTACTTACGATCAACACACGGGCTAAGAAAGAAGGCTCCTTTCGCGCAGAATTTAGTTTTTCTAAAGGATACAGAATTTTTTAAATATTTTGTTTTGCGTATATATTGAAAAGCAAACATTTTTGATAAATAATTCAAATTGATTTAGCCATTTCTGAGTTAAGGTTTCTTTGCTTTATTTCGAAGCCCCAATAAAAGTTTCTTCCAAATTTCTTCAATATACAGACATTGCTCAGCTACAGATTTATTATATGTATATAATGATGATGTATTGTCTAGGGCGGGCGGGCGTGTCCGGACACGCCGCTGACGGGCCAGCGGTACCTGGCACGGCGCGCGGAGGAGCTAACGCCGGTGTCGGAGGCCACCAACAACATCGCGCGCCTTGCCGCCTTCCTCCGGCAGGCCAAGCCGCAGCCCTCCGCCAAGTTGCAGCGGATGTTCATGTAACGCTGCAATATATGTTTTTTTATAATTTAAATTTTCACGCCCTACTTTCTCAGTCATATCTCATAAATAAATACTGTATTTTAAAATACTAAACTTGACGCAACTTCAATCCGGAATAAATGTTAACAAATCATAAAAAAAAATTTGTAGGGTTTTCAACAACTTGTATAAATGAGTTTTTTTTTCACTAAACTACTCATTATATTTTTGAAAATGTGTAATTAAACTAAGTGTTGATCAAAGAACGAGTACACACTACAAATAAATATGGACATACTAGTCACACAAAACAAAACATTATTCACAAATTCATACTCTGAGATCTTTAATTTTATGAAGGAGTTAACAACCTTTCAACCTATTGAAGTATTTTATGTTATACTTTTATAATTATTGATTTTCGTTTTAGTACACTTGCATTTGGTACCAAGCAAATAGCATGATTTAAATGTAAAAGTTTTGAATAATGTAAAGAGTTAACAACTGATAAAACAACAAAAAGTTTTATTTTCCTGTTTGTCAAACGTAGCTAGGCAAAGACGACGTAAGTTACGTCACACGCCAGTAAATTGTGATTCCTAGACTGACTAATAAGTGAGTTTTTATAATTTTCGTTCTTAGAAAGCGATAGTTTTAACTTCTACTACATATTATAAAATTAAATTTTCTCATTTAATTTTCAGTGATGGTGGCGTGTCCGAAGAGATGATAATCACAAATGTAATAAATCCCAGCAACCACTGGAAGGAGTTGTTTGCCAACAGCCTCAAGGAATGCAAGTGCAGCAATGAGATCATCGCGTCACGTTGCAACATGGTATCCTGTTTGTACTTCAAAGTGTTTGAGCATATCATCAAAGAGGAGCATAGGAAAAAACCGCAGGTGTCATTACAGGTGAGGTTTTTTAAATTTACCCATCTACGCTTTTTTCAATACATGTCGATGACAAAAAAGTAAAACGCCCGTGTTATGTTAGAATATTTGGCTTCGCCAGAGATAGCCTTCTAAAAACAAAAGAATATTAAATCTATGGCAATAATCATTTAGTTAAGGTTGAAGAATTTCACTATAGTTACCGTTAACAGGTATTGCTATCCCAAGAGATGTACCAGCTAACAGTGTTCGCGTGCTGCACGGAGGTGGTGCTGCACGCGTACGGGCTACACTCGATGCGGTTCCCGCGAGTGCTGCACATATACGGCCTCAGCGCCTTCCACTTCTACAAGATCATCGAGCTCGTCGTGCAGGCCGTCGTCGACAAGCTCAGCCGTGACGTCATCAAACACCTGAATGCTGTGAGTTGACTTGTTTATTTGTATATTGTCGAAGTTAAGCTACAATAAAAACTCCTTTTAGTGGAAAAAAAAATATCAGTGGCTTCCGTGTTTCGGTGGATATGTAAAGTTAAGGTCTTGATCGTTCGTCATAGGGCTATAGAGCTTATTGGAGAAAGAAGATGGTTTAAAAACTTCCAACACTTTGCTTACTCGCTAGCCCTTTCTCTAATCTATATTTCAGCAGTGTTGGCTCGTAATTAAGGAGATTTGTGCTCAGTATTAGGCCTTTACTGGGTTAAAGCAAAAGTGCTTTCGAAAGTCTTTACAAAGCATTCTAAATATGTTGTGAATATTGTGTGTTGTTGTGAACATGAAAATACTAATTAGTTAAGTACCCAACTAGGTGTATGTCACAAAGGTGTATAAAAATAATATCCAAAGAAATATATCGTTTTTTAAACGTGTATTGACTTTTCTAGCAAGAACATAAAATTAAATAGGCTTATACATTAATATTTGGTTTAGGTGGAGGAGCAAGTATTAGAGTCTTTAGTCTGGACATCAGACAGCCCACTGTGGGATCAGCTTAGCAAGTTTCCTGTACCAGCTTCCACCGAGGTGTCTGTACAAGACTCACCTTTGTGCCGTCGGTACAGTGGTAAGTCATAGTTTTCTATACTAGGTTCTGCCCGCGGCTTTGCCCGCGTGTAATTTGATGTTATAAGCAGACACACAACCAGATGGGCCACGATGCCCCTAATGGTAGGTGATTACCGCCGTCCATGCACTTAACAACACTAGATGGGGTGTTATTAAAGCGTTAAATGCCAGAAGGTAGTTCTCGCATCCTAGGGTAGATAAAGAATCAAGTGAAGCAGTACATGCTTGACTTCACTAACCCCAGTCACACCAACAATTTACTGCTTCAGTAAAGATGACAGAAAACGAATGGGAAAGAGAATGACTGAAGGACTGAGAGAAAAAGAGAATATGAATAAATAGGCTCCTCTTATTCAATTAGCGTATTATAATACCTATATTAAAATTTTCTTATATCACCCTCGGATATTGGTCGGTTTACACATTTTCTCTATATTAGTGTTGTTTGCTTTGAAAGCTATTTTGATAACACAACTAATCTATCGAAGGTTTATCATTGATGTAGATGTTAAATCTATAAATATGAAAAAAAAAATAAACTATAAAAGGTGTCAATATATATGTATTTAAAAAAAAATGAAATTGAGGATGTTCTATATTTTTGTTCATATTGTTTTCAGGAGGTCTGCAATCGCCCGTCTCAGCGCCTATTGACCGGTTTCTTACTCCCATGGCAGATCAGGCGAAGAAACAGTTATTTAAGGATACTGTCAAACCAGGACAGTCTTTGTTAGGTGAATATTACTTGTAATGAATAATATACATACATACATTTCACTAGACTGTAATTTATTTAACCATTTTTTATAGAATCAGGTGGGATAAGGAGGAATGATACGTATCATTCCTTCCTATTATATCACAAAGAACTTTCTTATAGTTCCTTGAATTATCACAAAAAAGGCTGTGAATAACATTCCAGTGCTAAACTTAATACTTAAGACACCTTCAAGTGAACAATAAAACGGCTTTCGCAAAGTTATCCAACTTTACTATCCAAAGCTGCATTAGGTAGAATTATAATCTAAAAAAACATTAATGATTTTTTTAGTTCAACCAAATAGTGCACCAGTGAAACCCGACGCAAGTCCGTCCCCGTCACAAACCCCGACCAATGGGGAGACAACGCCTAATACAACTCCGAACACAACGCCAAAGAAGGCTAACAATTCCCTTATACTGTTTTTCAGAAAAGTAAGTTCGATATCCTCGTATTATTATATTCCTTAAGTCCTTAGTTATTAACATATATAAGACAAGATACAGACATACAGAAATGTAAGTGCTAAAAAATTTTTTTAAACCTGCATTGGCCAGTTATCCCTCCACTAACAAAGCATCATGGTGGAGTATGCTCTGGGTGTGGAGCACCTTTGGTCAGCAGCAGACAACGGGTTGAAGCCAAGTTGTTATTTAACATTCATTCATTAAAATTCAAGTGAGAACTGTGGATTACTATAGTCTGCTTTATTCATCTGTACAAAGTTTGTAATCAGTCTATGTGTCAAAGCAATAATTATATAGTTTTTTAAGTTATTTTTACAAAACAATCGCATTGTGACTTTGGAGTTACACTCCCAAGTTATTAGTGTGTAAAACATGTTAAGAGATTGTTTTAAATGAAAACTGTGACACTGTTATCAACTATTTAATTTCATACAAAAATTTTACACATGAGAAAAACTGACTATAGATGTTTTTTAATGTATTTTAATTTTTTTTTTTGGAATGAGATAAATCGTAATCTAGTCATATTTTTCTGATAAAATGACTAAAGCATAAAATTAATATTCATATTCGTATATCTAGTTCTACAGCCTAGCAGTGGTTAGAATGATCGACCTGTGCTCCCGGCTGGGGCTAGCGGACGATGAGCTGCACCGCAAGATCTGGACCTGCCTCGAGTACTCAATCATGCACCAGACACAGCTGATGCGGGATCGACACCTCGATCAGATCCTTATGTGTGCTGTCTACGTTATATGTAAAGTGAGTGAACAAATCCATTGCAAGGGCAACATAGATTTAGGTCACATAATTAATATTAATACTTGTAGTCTATCTTCCAGATGTACTCAATTATTTGATTCTTATCAATGGTTTCACAAACCATTGACGTGGAATTTCACGTAAATTAATGACCATCAATATACTATTACCTAAACAAATTCACATCTATATACATATAAACTCAACGGAGGCAAAATAGTACCTTAATTAAAGTCAAAGTCAAAATATTTTATTTCACCATAGGAACATCAAGCAATATTCATAGATTATTTCATTAGTAACATTTGCTCACGTTAAGTTTCTTTGCGATCAATTTACGCAGTGTGCTGTAATAGTTATAAATAGACACAGTACAAAACATTTTAACTGAAATTTAAATATTAATTTCTGATGGCCGATCTCGTTTTACCAAACGATTTCAAAGTCGTTCAAGTTTAGAAGTCATTTTATTGCAATCCAACAGGAATTTGGGACTCTCATTTATATTAACTGCGCTTCAATAAAACTTCAACTTCAAGTGATCGGATGATTGAAAGCCGATTGCGAATGCGAATATTAAATTGCAATTAAAAGTTAAAATCGCTACGATATCACTAAGATGCTTCACTTTGCAAATTCAACTGTAGTGGTATTTAGAGGAGCCATAAAGATTGCAGCGAAAATTTGGGACAACCTTAACTTCAGTACTATACAGCAATGGGGATTTGTATTTGATATAATGCATTGATACATTTGATTTGACTATTATTTGTGTCATAATTTTACACAATTTCCAGAGTTGTATGTGGTTTTCTTTATTTTCATTGTGTGTGGGTTGATCTAATTAATACATTAAATGTGCCTGTGTTTGTGAGATTAACTATACGGCTTGTGCTTCTCCTGTTTGCTTTAATGAAGCTTCATTATTCATCATTATCACATTCAATGTTCATTCTGGGGTGCATGAACACTTGGTGATAGCTTAATCCGGTTTTATGAAATTCACTAGTGGAATTTATTATTATATGTTGAATGTTCGTTGAAATTTATTACTTATAGATTGATTTATAGTGATTGTGGTATTTACAAAAGATCTGGAAAAGCATGCATGGAGCCTCATAATCAGCATGCAAATTAATTACAATGCATATTATTTAATTTACAATTATACTATGTATATATACATATATTACTATCAGGTTAAAATAATTTTTAATGTAATAAAAAGATTAAATCAAAATAAATAAAATCTCGGGCAACTCACATGTGATCATCTGATCCCAAACTAAGCATTTGCTTGCACATGTTATGTATCAGACAACTGATAAACACACATATATATTTTAAATACATAATATATAGATATTTTTATTACACCCATACACAGAACAAACATTCATGCTCATCACAGAAAAGTTTGTTCTGGATGGGAATAGAACCTACAACCTCTGGCTTAGTAATCAGGTCATTAACCCCTAGAACAACCGGTGAGTCAGAAATAAATAAAGTTAATAGCATTTGTTCAAATATCCTGAAATAATCTGCAGGGCTCTTTATTCAATTGCTTCTTAAATGAAATGGTTATAGTAGTTCTCTTATAGTTTCAGGCTATTTATTATAATTATACTGAGAAAGGATTCTCCTAGTAACCAATTTAGTGTTCTTTTAATGTACAGTTTTTGGTAATTTATATTCGGTTTAATTGTTATGTGTATAATCATATATTTCTATTTTAGTGTAATAACTGTTTTAGCAACTTGGCTAATATTAACTTAATAATTCACCATTTTATAAGTTCTATTGTATGTGAGCGAGAAGTCATATTAACCATAACGTTTTGTATAATCTGTTGGTGAATAAAATTTATGAATTGTATGTAAATAAATGTAAATTATATCATTTTTTTCTATATCTTAGGATATATTTATTGCGAGAACTAAGACCTCGATAAAAGTATTATTAAAAAACAAATATTTGAAGGTATCAAACAGTCCAACTAACCGAGTGGAGCAAACATTTGCGGATATCATGCGATTCTACAGGCAGCGCCCTCTAGCGGACAATCATGTATATAGATCAGTTTTAATCAAGCAAAGTACTGGAGAAGGTGAGCCGAATTTTTTTATGTTGTTGTAAATTTTAATTATATTAAAATATTAATGTAATTTTTCTGCTGTTCAATTAATCTGTGTGCAAGTTAGTGCTCCCGCCGCGTCGAGCATAAAAGCGGCACTACCGTACCATTCTTTTCTCAATTTCCTTTTAGGACATTTTCGATATTATATCCTGGTTATTAGATGTATTACGTGGAAAAAACTAAGTTATTAGAAGAATGAAGAAAACCTTTTCAATGAGATGTTTTTACTGTGTTTTTGTTACAGGATCTCCAGAACGGGGGGATTTGATCAACTTTTATAATAAGGTTTACGTGCAATGTATGCAGAATTTTGCATTAAGATTTACTGGTAGACACAGAGATGTTAGTATGCTTAATATTTACTTGATTATTTATTTAATATTAATGTAGGTTACCCCACTAAAGTAATCACACGTTATCATTAGGAGTCATAACACGCAAAAATAATGCCTACAGTTCGTATTTGATCTACATTTAGTGCTGCCGACTATTTTGGTCAAGGAAGAATAACGACAAATAAACATTGGTTGGTCATCGTTGTTTTGTGATGTCCGTTGTGTATGTCCGCTACATTTAGTATTGAGTTCACTGGTACAATTACTGTGTATGTTTTCCATTGTCGTGTATATCATTTTATCATTAAATCATATTATATTAGACTAGAATAATGGTTTATTGAAACCCTTATTTATTAAAAAATAATGATAATATTATATTGTTATCGGTTATTTTACCTAATTTAATTTTTACACAATTTATCGTTATTTTATGCGTTGTTATAATGTGCAATAAATGCTTTTCTCATCTTGACTTTAAACTCGAATGTTTCACGCTGCACTTGCCCGAAGACAATTTTATTCAGCTCTTTTTTAAGTTTATCTTATGTGCCCGATATCGGTTGCTAGGCAACAATTGTTGCTTAACAATCTAGTAACCAAAGAATTGATATACCGATATGTCTTGGGTGTCAGGAGTGTGGGCTGTCCCCGCTGCCGGCGGGTCGAGGTGCGGCAGCGCGCTCCCCGGCCGGCCAACGCGTGTCAGAGCGCCACCAGCTGTACGTGAAGCCGCTGCCCGCGCCGCCACCGCCGCACCACCACCACCTCACATACCGCTTCAGCCGCAGCCCTGCTAAGGTACCTCGATATATATAGCTTTTTTAATGTACAATAAGTTAATGCCTGACTTCGATCAGATCGAACTGAAAGTGACAATGATGTCAAAGATGTTATAGAAATTTCAGCCCTTGACTTCGCCCGCGTGGTAACTACACTGATATTAAACCGGTGTTATTCAGGAATAATTTATCTCTGTGCCAAATTTCATTCGGATTCGGTCAGTAGTTTTTTATGTCAAAGAGGAACAAACATACATCTATCTTTCAAAGATTTTCGAGATTTTTTTTTTTTATAAAAAATGTATGTTATACTGAAAATTATGATAATTATATTTTTGCATACTCTTGAATTTTTACATTAGGTAATGCTTTCTGCAAGGTCAATTAGATCACTTCCTCTCACACTATGAAGATGAAATTTTGCATGCCTTTTCAATTCCGATGATACTGTATTTTTATGATAAGTATTATCTGCTGCTATACTCAAGATGGCCTCCAGACAGGGGAACTGCCTCAACGGTTAACAATACTGTAATGATTTTTTTTATGGTTCTTCCTATTAGGGCTCTGTAATTAAAGCTTTTGTTTTTAATTGAAGCAAGTAGCAATAAGTTTTTGTTTTTATCCGAGTGATGAGTGGGGAGTTTGATTGTTTAGGACTTGCAAGCGATCAACACGATGGTGTCGTGCGAAGTGGGCGGCAAGCGGGGCGGCGGCGGCGCGGCGGAGGGGGAGGTGGTAAAGCGGGCGAGGCTCGGCGGCGCGGGCGTCGCGCGCAAGCTGCTCGGGCTCATGAGCGACCGCCAGGCCGTCTAGCGCACGGTGAGCACTATACTATCGATATAGTGATATACTTAATTCACCGAAGGCAACAATAACTAGGGTCTGCCCGCTGTTTGCGTCAGGTACATCCATTTGCTAAATATTTTGCATTAGTAAAACTAGAAATTGTCCTAGCTTCGCGTCTGTTGAAGAATTATCCAGTGGTTTCAGCGTTGTCATTATAATTTTGACTTATTTCCCACGGAAAAGAAGCATTTTTCTGAAATTACAAGTATGCTGTAACCATTGTTCTTGCATATGTTACAATGATCCAATAATCATTTTCGGGCTTTAAACTTCGATCATGCCAAGTTACATGTAAATCTGTCTTTGGTTTTTGAGTGAAGCTCGAACAGACAAAGAGAAAAAAAAAATTTATGGTATCCACAAGCATATAGTAGACAACAAAGCCTCCCTGCATCCATTTTTTCAAAAAAAAATGTTTAGTGTACGGAATTTACCCTATTACTAGTATAGATAAAATATACTTTTTTATTTGTTGATTTATTTTGTTTGTTTATTTGTAATTGGTAAATTAAAAAATTACTGTACTGATTTTGAAAAAGCTTCTCGAGGTCATGAAAGTTAAACGGGTATAACTTTCATAGTACTATCTTTTTCTCAAATTCTGAATAGGGTATTACACTCATTTTTGGAATGTGTCTCATTTCGATCATTAGGTGCTAATATAACACTGAAAAAAATACTAATTTTTTATTCAAAAGTTAAGTGACTTAAAACTGCATTTAAATTTTACATTTTCAAATTTCGCGC
>DWJZ01005806.1:0-13679 GCA_018249125.1 Asbolis capucinus
ACTTTTCTGTGATGAGCAGGAATGTTTGTTCTGTGTGTCTGGGTGTTTAATAGAAATATCTATTTAAGTATGTATTTTAAAGTATATACGTATGTTTATCAGTTATCTGATCACCATAGCACAAGCTAACGCTTAATTTGAGGTCAGTTGGCCGTGTGTAAGTTGTCCAAAGCTATTATTATTATTACTAAATGCATATGTATGTATACATGGTACACATACCAGAATAACACCTTTTATAGTTTCTCTTTTCTGTCTCCTACGGCTAATCTCTGAAACAGCAGGACTGATTGAGTCAGCACTTTCACTGACAGATAGCCGATGTACTAAGGAGTCATTTAGGCTACTTTTATTTTGTAATTATAAAGTAAGAGTTATCGTAAAATAACTTTTTGTTGAATTTCACACGGACGAGGTCTCGGGCACAGCTCGTGACAAAAAATCTGTTACCTCGATGTAACTGTTAAAAACATTGAAAACTGCATTCAAATTAGCTTAGCTATTACAGAGATTAGCGGTTACAAATGCACAGACAAAAATAAAAATCATGGCCATAAGATTTAATAGGAACTTTGTTTCCTAATAATGTTTTTTTTGAAATATCTTTAATGTATCATATTTCTTCCATCCATTGATAATTTGACAACGAATTACTTAAATTTTTTTTTTATTCTGTACAAGACACAGATTATTTATAAAGATAATATCACTTTAAAAAAAATGTAATTAAATCGATTTCTAAAATGTTTGTTGTGTATTAATTTAAAATAAATTTACGGTTTGGCCTGACTGCCCTGTTGGCGTGGTGGTTAGCAAATCTAATTGCCGAATAACATTATATGGTCGTAGGTTCGATCGCCACCCAGGCGTTCGTGACTCATTCCTGGCAACGCGATAGTAACACTGACCTGGTGTTAATGTACACAGGCGCCGGTAATCACTTACAATCATTTGATCCGTCTACTCGTTTACCTGCTTATCTAAGAACTCTATTATAAGTGTGTATTTTAAACAAATTACCTGTGTATTTAAAAACAAATGTATATTTATCAGTTGTCTGATCACCATAGAAGCTAATGTCCTGTTTGGGATCAGGTAGCCATGTATAAGTTGTCCCGAAAAATAATTTATTATTTATTACTAACAAAAAATCACTCTGACGTATGTGTTATATTTCCCTCAACAACAAAACCGAATAAAAGAAATCAGTAAATCCGTTGTCTGAAAAGGCCGGATGAAAACTGACAGCACACAAAGCTTCCCGACTTTTGAGTAAGCTCCATGATTTATTCTATCCCGGAACAAACTCATTCCTTAAAAGGATTGCTGTTTCTATATAAATTGGATGTACCGATATTGGGGCATGTACCCTGATGAATTATATATAGTATTAGATGTTTTATAATTTGTTGGCATTAAACATTTTTGTGTCCTAGTCATTCATTTAAAATCGTAAATATATCTATTTTAAATGTTATTACATATATTATATGGGTTGGTGCTGCTACATATCATTTATCGGCATTGGATTCAATGAAGAGGAGTGCCAAGAGGTTAATTGGTGACCCTAAATTGGTTCAGAACAAACTTCAAAGCCTTTAGTACAGTAGCAGTTGCCAGACTCTTGGTATTCTACAGGATACATTTTGGAGAGTATGCGCAGGAGTTACACGATATTCCCTTATCCCCGTTCCATCATCGAACCGACGCACGGGGGTATCCCTTCCTCGTCGACACTCCACCAGTACGAACATCGCGCTTTGCGTCTTCCTTCATACGTACTGCGAAGGCCTGGAATAAGTTGCCCGCATCGGTGTAGCGTTCGATTACAATGTGTGTTCAAATCAAGAGTGAATAGGCTTTTACTAAATTAGTGCACTTTACCACCTAAGACTGCATCGCTGCTTACCAGGCAGAATCGAGTTCAAGCACTAATTTATAGAAAAAAAAAATGTATCATTGACAGTATTGAAGTTGTCAAACTTCAGTGTGTTTTAAATCCATGGTAATGTGTGTAATTTGTTTAATAATTATTTAATGTATTTACAATACAGTTAAATATGAAATGATAGGTTTCTGCGCGGCTTCTCTGAATTTGTGACTGTGTCATAATTCATAGTCCTACGTCTGCGTAAAATTCTTAAAAGTTTATTCTTCAACTATATATATACTTTTAAGAAACTGTATTACCTAGTTATCATGATTTCAAAAAGAAAATATTATAATTATATTGGGTTCCATTATGAAAGTTTTATACGGAACCCTAGGGTTTATGAAAATATTTTATACCCTGTGTTCATCAGGGATAATATAGGATTCTAATGATCTAAGAATTTTTCAAATCTGCCTAGTAGTTTCGGACCCTATTCTCTTTAAACAAACAAACAATCAAATCTTTCCACATTATAAAATACGGCCTTTTTCTTTCTAAACAAGCTTCATAAGTCTACCAGGTTATCATAAGTCGCAGGATGTTTTCGCGCGCGCCCCATTGTTGTGTCAACAATCATAACGCGGAGTTGAGAAGCGATTGCGCGTGAAAACGCGATAAGTTGCCGCGGGCGTCGATAACCGTTGATCCAATGGAATGTCAAATTGTTATTTCGCTGTTTGCAAGTGGCGGAATTGTTTATGATTTCTTACAATTTTATCGTATACAGAGTGATTTTTATAATGCCATTAGTCACTTCAATACATTACTGGTACACTTTGCACGGATCTGTTGTGAGGAGGTGGCCTATGCACCACGATGCAGTAATGCCGTTTTTAGGAGGAGTTTGTGGACCCAAGGGTCGGAGGTCCTTCGCGTGGCTTCAATACTTCTATTTACATTAACACTGGGGCCGATCATTTTAAGTGTCCCTGCGTAACACGGAAGCGCTGAACGCTATGTTACAAACGTTTCAAACTAAGTAAATTATTAAGGCCTATATTGGCACGTCTTACAAGCTTTTATTTAATTTACAGTGTTGTTTGCATATTGGTATGGTATATGAGTTTGTAATTTTATTCGGGTTAAATCGTTAGGTAAGAAATCAAGTAATATTTTTCTTTTTTTATTAAGTTAGATTTATTCCCTTTTTTTATAATAACTTAAGTAAGACGTGGAATCTACCAGGCTCTCACAAACAGCAGGAAGTATTCGCGTGCCTAAATATCATCTCAACAGTGAACACGAGGTGTTGGCACGTCGCACGTAGTTGCCGGAGGCGTGAAGTGCCTATATAATGTGAACACATACAACGCTATCAATATCAATATTTAAAAAACGCCGATTACGTCACTGACTCATTGATGATCATCAAAATTCATAAGGTAAATCCAAAGCCCTAGAAAGCTGAAATTTGGTATGGAAGTTACTATTAGTACACAAATATAAGAAAAATTATAAAACTTGGAAAATTTCCCCCCCGAAACCTTAAAATAGGGGATGGATTTTTGTATGGCACTTCTGAAAATGTTGAAACTAGGGACCTGAAAATTGTTATAGGGACTCCTTGTTATAAATAATGTAACACATGTTTCAGAATTATTAAGAAAAAGAAAGAAAAAATGTACAAAACAGAATACTATTCCAATGATTAGGAGTAAATAAAGCTTTAATAATAAATTTATCGGCATTAGTAACATAACCATGATCGCAACAAAATAGCTTCTGTTACATTTGCTAAGTCCATTGTACCATAGCGAAGCGTGACCGGGTACAGGTACTATAACAATAAAAATGTATTAGTTTCAGATAGTTAAAATATTTTTTTATTATTATGATTCTACTGTGTACCAATTTGACGTTGGTCATTGAGTTTTAGTTACCAGGTTAAAGGAAAATATAAAAAGTAGTATTGATTGTCAATATTCATTAGTATTCAATTATGTAGAATTGGCAGATGAAAGATTGCATTATTATGATATCAATAAATAATGTGCATCTAGATGGCGTGGTATAATTTAATTGCCCCGGAGATGTGTTCACTATAAATAATCAACCTACAAAAAGATGTGAAATCATAACAAAAACATTTTATATAAAATATTACCAAGGCGAGACTTAGAGGCTGGCACTTGTCAAAAAGATATCAGAACTCATGTACAGCCATGCTTCTGACTCTAGGCGTCCTAACTCTACACAGCCTAACTTCACAAAATGTACATCTTAAGCTTGACTTGGCCGTTTCCCTACAGTCACTAAGTTTTGAGGTGAACAGTTTATTTACTATTCACGAATTCTCTGTTAGTACTTGTAGCAATGACACAGCCAAGACACATTTTGCCTAAAATGGACATTTTGTGAAGTTAGGCCTTGTAGAGTTAGGATGTTATGTTTTTGTTATGATGGTAAATATGCAAGATATATTTGAAAGACTGACGTATGACGCAACTGCAAGCCGTAGCCGCAGATCTAGAACGCAAGCCAAAGCTGCAAGCCGTAGCCGCAAGTCGTAGCCGCAAGCATTAGTCACAAAACGTATTAGCAGCCGTAGGTGAAAGACGTAGGCACAAGTCGTAACCGCAAGCTAAAGCCGCAAGCCGTAGGTGAAAGCCGTAGCCACATGTCTTAGCCGCAAGCCGGAGATGCAAGCCGTAGCCTCAAGCTGGAGCCGCAATCAATAGCCAGAAGCCATAGCCGCAGGCCGTTACCGTAGGCTGCAACCGCAACTATTATCTGGATCCATTAAATAAAAATAGTCGATAATTTTACATTAGGAATGAATAACTAATCAAGATCTATAACTATCATCCAATAACGAATACCGCCCCGCCAAGCGCGTATCCATTACATAAAATTTTATGTTGCCCTAATACCTACTGATCGCTCCAATTGTACTTCTAGCTACCTGTCCTAATAATGCCGTTTATTAAGTTCATCCCTGCAATAGATACGGCACTTATTATTATAACCCCATTAACATTGAATGTGGGGCCGAACCGCCTCTCATATCAATTTCATTCGCCCCTTGTAAGCTATCGGTATCATTAGGGGTCTAGGATATTGCCGAACTCGCTGACGGAACAAGTGGTTCTATCTTTCACATTTCGTTTAGGAGTGAGCGAGACGCACAAAGGGTTCTTATAACATTAGGAGTTCATCTAGTTTGATTAGTCGTGTTACTTGTTGAAGGTTGTTATGAACGTTCGTACCTTTTTTTTCTTATGGGAGTAAGTGGGATAAGTGATTTAGAGTATCTGTTCATACTTATGATGCTTTTTTTATTATAAAATACAAGCCACAGTTCAAAAGGTAGGTAGGATAGGTATGAGAATTTTGATGGGGTATGTGGGATGTGCAGGTTTCTTCACGCATAATAAAGTCACTAGTTTCTGCGCGCGATTTCACCCGCATCATGTGTTGATAAAAATTAACCTACGTTATTCAAGACGCATTAAAACTCAAACATCCTAACATATGTATTTACGTGCAACATCATCCTAGCAGAACCTATATTCGGGATAAAATCTATTCTATATTCTTTTCCTGGATATGGTCTATCCGTGTGCCAAGTTTTATCTTAATTCGTTTAACAGTTAGGGCGTGAATGAAAATCAAATGCACAGGCTTTCACATTCAAAATATTAGTAGGATTTGCTTATTATTCATATTCAAATTAATATTTAATTTAGACATCGCAGGATTCTTATTCAGGTACAGCTGTTCCGCAACAGTTCAGAACATTAAAATCATCAGGATATCAGTTTCTATTTATTTGTTTTATATAAGAATATATACAGCCTTGGCCAAAAGTTTGAAGCACCCCTATGATATTTGAATTTCTAAAAAAGTTTTGTATGAAAGTATTGAAACAACTTGTGTTTGTTTAAAATAATCTTTATTTTAATATAAAATCAATATTATGTAGGCCCACCCTTTGCCGCTATCACAGCATCTATTCTTCTTGGCATAGAGCCTACAAGAGTTTGCATTGTGCTTTAGTAATGGCATTCCATTCCTGGCGAAGGCGTCTTTTTAACTCTTCCTTTGTTGTTATTGTGTGGCGCCGGACCTTACGTTTACGAATTCCCCATAAATGGTATACTGGATTAAGGTCCGGCGACTGTGCAGGCCATTCTAGGTGCTCTATCAAATATTCACGACACCACGACATCGGGTGAGCTGATTCATGGGATGTCGCGTTATTTTGCTCCTATTTTATTCCTTCCATATTTGTATCACCAAAAAGTATGGAAAACGAAGACGATAAAGCTGATTTTAAAACATTCGTGTATTTTTAAGAGTCCATTCGGCCCTCACACACAAACATTTCGCTGACTCCTGTATCGGACATGCAGTCCCAGATCATCACGTTGCCTCTGTCGTGTTTAACAGTAGGGACCACACACTCCAGCTTAAATTATTCCTCCGCACGGCGACGCCGAAGGTAGCACCGGGTGTTCCAAAAACCAATAATGTAAAGCTTTACAAATCGTGACTAAACTATATTATAGCTTTTTAAATTTTAATATAACTTATTTATCCGTTTAGACATTCATACTATCTAAATTACCTCAAAGTTTGATTCGTCTGGCCACACAATATTTGACCAGTCTTCTTCGGTTTAATGTTGGTACCTTATGGCCCATGCATCGCAAGCGTTTTTATTATTCTCTGAGAGCAATGGCTTCTTCCTTGCTTTACATCCTTTGAGGCCAGCTTCCTGAAGTCTTCGACTAGTCGTCCTGGTAGAAATTGTTTTGTTAATCTCTGATGACAACTCAGCAGCGAGCTCAGATGACATTTTTTTTCCTATTTTCAAACAGCTCAGGTTTTTTAGGCATTTTGTATTAAAATTAATGCAACTCAACACAACACTGTAGTAGATCACGGTATGTGTACACTACGAATCGAAATAGTGAACTGAATAAATAAATAATAAATATTGGAAATTACGAAAGGGATACCATGCTTTGTAACAGATGTGTTTTGGCCCTAAATGGATATACTATTGTTTTAAATCCCGTTTTAGATACCGCCTAATTCATATTTAAACAAAAGGTAGTGTTAACTTAATCAGGTGTTGCGCACCTGCAAAAAATATGGGGTACTCCAAACTTTTGGCCAAGGCTGTAGGTACAGATTGCGAGCCGAGACGACGCGTCGATAGATCACCAGTGTGCCATTATTGTCGCTACGTGACGAGGCTATATTGCGACTCCAGCCTAATGCCTAGTGCCTCGTCACAGACCTTTTTCATTTTCCACAGTATTCCCTGGGATGGTATCGGTAATACGAAGTACTACAGAGTTTTTCAGGTCAGAAACAAATGTAACCATATTTATGTCACCTCTTAATATAAGATCCAAAGGCGAGACTGCCTAATGGCATTGTCCAGCAGTCAACCCTGGATGGATATGGAGAAGGCTGAACATATTGGTGAGTTCACCACGATACGTTCGTAGGTTTGTTTCGATTGTAATATCTAAGGTAAAAAAGTGATCAAAAGGGGAAGCAACAGGGGGCGCTGTCGAAGGATCGCTTCGTATGGTACTGTTGGTGGCGACAACGCAATCATTAGATACTGTTAGACAGCAATCTTTAAGCCTAATCGAAAGCCTTTGGACGGCATAAAAACTTCCGATTCTTATCTTGGCCACTAACCCACGACCTTCGGTGTAGCAGTCAGGTTCACTAACTACTAGACTAACCGGCCTGACGGTCCAATCTAATGCGTTTAACAGCTTTTCAATATACATATGTCCCTGTCGTCCTGCGAAGTTTAGGAAGTAGAATAATGATTCAGTACTGGCTGGGAAGATTTAAGTTATCAATGATGCTGGATCAGGGATCAAAGAGTATTAGCCAGCTGGAATGGCGATGGGCTGGCTACTAATACGATAGAATAAGAGGCGAAAGAAAAAATCCTTAAATATAGACTAGCTTTGGTCCAAAGTTACCTTGTATGTAACGCAATAACAGGCTGGCGCCCTAAATTGGTACAAAGGTAGAATTAAAGACATAAGCTGCTTTTATAGCGAAAGAACCCTGTAAGTAGTTGAAATAGGGGATGAGGGTCTGTACGGAAGATGTTTTTTGTCAACGATCAAAAAGCTTCATTAATGATAAGTAATTATTTGTTTCAACATGTTTGAAATTCGAAGAAACAAAGAATTAAGTTCTTTGCATATAAAATTTATTTATTTATTTTATTTATTGTACATACAGAGGCTTTAAATTGTATACATTACAGATCGATGGTCCCACAATAAGATTCCCTGTGTTGTGGATTTCCAACACCTGCAGCTATATACAATGGATAAGTACAATTTAAAACACTTGCTACACAGTCAATGTTATACGGAGTGTGTATGTGTGTGTGTGTATTGTATGGTTGTGTGTGTATGTGTTGTATGTTTGTGTGTGTGTATTTGTAGTATGTTTAATAATAATAAAAAAAAGAAAAAACGAAAAAGGTATACCTCAGCATAATTGTTATATGGCATCATGTTGTATGGCAACACATAATTGCTGGTTTTCAGGGCATACCTAACAAAGGTCGTAAAAGGTGACAACATTAGGAAACCTGAGAATGAAAAATCAATAACAATAATTAACACTAAATTTGAACCTTTGGGTGATGAAATAAAGAATAAAAACTATTCCACGCGACCGTAGTCTTGGGAAACAGCTAGTCACATATAATTTCAACTAAATTTGTTGAGTTACAGCTGCGTATCTGACAATAGAGCTTCGAAAATTGTTTTTGACATTACCCCTAACATGACATTATCATAGTATAAAATTTCCTCACGTAACCTATATACCCCAGATGGGTGCGATACATCAAACTTTATAGGAAATTTTCATCAATATCTCAATATGACTGTGTTAATGGGTCTAGTGTGAACTACATCTGACGCGTATAGATTGTGGCTTCATTTTGGGTTACCCGACTCAGAAGATCTAAAATACGACATGGCTTCTAGTTTAGGCGATATTTGTATGCAAACTTCATTTATCTATATTTTGTCTGGATAAGTGTTTCCCAACGTTTTTTGTCTGTGGCGTTTAGCATTTCAAAATATTTTATGCCTTATACATAACTTATAACATAAAAAAAAATATTTGTTCATTTAAGAAACATAAATAAGACCGACGTAACAAATATAGGAAGAATATGTCTCTGTTAACAAAACACAGTAAGTAAAATTTAAAAATTTGTTAATTTTCTCTAGCATTACATTTAAATGGCCCGGAGTAGGAAGGTTAGAATTGTATCGAGTAAATTTTTGATTTGCCTCCCCTTAAATATGTAATTATCCCTGTGGGGTGTAGACCCCGTTTTGGGAAACAAATGTCTAGATAGTAGTAGACGAATAGAACAAGACTTTTGTTTCAGTTTTTAAGCTTCGATGGTTTCTTGGCCACAACCATTGGCATAAAGTTAAGTAATGATAAATTGGTATCGTGATAATGTGCCCTTAGAATTAAATAAGAAGTACAAATATATCCCCCATGTACCAAGTAAGGCTTGGACACAATGATAAATGGAGTTTCTTACACTCGAAATTTTCTAGATTGGAGCAATACTCAGTGACGTAATTTAGGGAATAGCAAAATGCTACGAACCTACGGTCTGACGAGGCCCCCAGCTCGAGAGGCTGCGAGGTCAGAAGTGACCTAACATGATTCACAAAGTAAAGTATATAAATTCAATGTCAATCGTTTTCTTTCCTACTTAGGCTGTTTATTGTTTTTACGTGCACTTATTTAAGCGTCGAAATAAATGTTCTCTTTCTTCTTTAAATTGTATATAAATTAACCTAAATAATAAAGAGAATTAATAACAACAAAAAACCATAAACAAATGTTCTTGTTAATTATTTTTTTAATAATGAACTATTTATTATATGCTTTTGAAAATTTTATAACAAAAATTGTCACAGTATTACTGTTGGAAAAGCATCTCAGTGATTTATTAACAAAATAGAATCTGACTATTTTAGGGCCCCAATTAATTTGTCACGGGCCTCGTATTACGCCACTGGCAATATTCTAGAATCCCAATGATGTATAATTCATTTTAATAATAGAATGCAAAGTTATTTATATACTATGTCTTGAGACCGCTATAATTCTGTATTCATATTTATATCCTTGGGCTAAACTTAAGTATTTATTCGTATGTCTATACTAATATTATAAACGGGAAAGATTTGTTTGACTGAGGACTGCTCCGAAACTAATGGGCCGATTTGAAAAATTCTTCCACTATTAGAATCCGACATTATCTTTTAAGAACATAGGCTTTAAAATATTTTCAAAAAAGTTAGGGGTCCGTATGAAAACTTCGATAATATAACTCAACGTGTGAAAAGTGACCAACCTAAGTATTTGAAAGATTTCATGCTGCCTGAAAGCTTCCAATAGGGACTGACTGCATTACATGCGCCACCCGTCCAACTACCGACCGCGCGCGCTTTTGCTTCAGTTTTTAGTTCACTTCCAATCGAAAGAAGCCACTGAGCCATAAACGTTACAAACATTAAACAGTGCTATTATATAAATCTGGCATCATTCCATTTCCGAAACAGTAAATTCGTGAGAATTAAATAAACAGTACAGGAATGATGGGTCTGCCGCTCAGTTTGTATAAACATGTCTTTTTAGATGGCGTTCGAATAGACACTACGGATAAACTTTTATTATAACCACTTCTCAGCCGTGGTTTGGTTTGGCGTCTAGGTCTAGGTAAGTGAGGTCCTAGGTTCATATTTTACGGCGCATATCTCTAATGCGTAATCAGTTGGTTGTCATTTACTACGGTGCCTTCATGAGGAAATCTGCTCTTATGAGAGTTCTCGCTCATCTCGCCTGTACAAACGACACTCTTTGCCTCGTCTCTTACCGCGAAGGATTGGAATAAGTTGACCGCTTGGGTGTTCCCGCTCGATTGCAATGTAATGTCTTCAAGTCCAGAGTACGTACGACGCGCTTTGCCTCTCTTTTATTACCGGTACCACGAAGGATTGGAATAAGTTGTCCGCTTCCGTGTTCCCGCTCGATTGCAATGTAATGTCTTCAAGTCAAGAGTGAATAGGCTTCTACTAAGTTAGTGCGCTTTATTATTGAAGACTTCATCGCCACCTACCATCAGGTGGGATCGCAGTTAAGTGTTCACTTATCTAGGTAAGATTTAAAAATAGTTATAAATTTTTGTGCAGTGTAATAGCCAAAACTTGGCCAGGGTGGTTGAAGAATGCCTGTAAAACTCACATTGTGAGTGCCTGTAAACTTCACATTGTGAGTGGAATACCGGCCCCAGTAGTGAGACCGTTTTGGATTGCAAGAATGATAAGACCTTCATTATAGCAAAAATAAAAAATATCCATACAATATTTAGTAAGTAATATACATATATAAGGGTATAAAGTGCCTGATAGGAAACATTAGCAAAACATTTGGAACGCGTGCATTGCCTACTGTCCTTTTGTGAACTTGTTTGTATGTTGGTCTAGCGCTTAGTAAACCCGTGCTTGACGTTTGAACCCAGGACCTCGAGTTTGAGAAACCAAAATTCAAACCACTAGGCTGTCAGTCTCACAAAATCATGTCGGATAGTTGAACCTAGCAAACATCCTTACTAATATTATAAATGCCAAAGTAACTCTAAATGCTTCGCAGATGTAGTCGCGGGAAAAGCTAGTTCTACTAATATTATAAATGTGAAAATTTGTGAAAATGTTTGGATGTTCGTCTTTCCTTCACGTGGTAACCGTTAAACAGATTAAGATGAAACTTGGCAAACCTATAGACCACAAACACAAATGAGCATAGGACAAATTGTATCCCGATTATAGCTTCCCCTGGGATGATATTAACGATAATATGTTAAACGCATTAAGATGAAACTTGGCATAAAAATAGATTGTAGTATGGGATAACACATCTATTTACCGACTTCAAAAAAGAAGAAGGTACTCAACTCGTGTTTTTATCAGCACATGACTCGGGTGAAACCGCGAGCAGGAACTAGTACGCTTTAAAAAGTACTTATCTGTTATCAAGTTGCCTACATGACGATGAAAGGGTTTGTCTCAAAGATGGAACACCCTACACCCGAAACTTCTGTTCCTGTTAAAAGTTTTACAAGCTTTCTACATAAGTGTTCCTGTGAAACAAGTATTACGAGCAATTTAACATTCAAATATCAAACTAACTACTTTGTAAGAAGGTTCTCTTTTGTATAGCATAACATGAGTTTTGACATTGAAATTTGTGAAACGAAACCGAGATGTATAACAGTATAATGTCGCATATGACTCCGTTAAAGTTGTCATAGATTAATGTGAAAAATAGATAGAGCAGATGTCAAATTAACCATCTTTCAAAGTTTTAATAACGGGTTCTGTTATAGAGGGATCGGCTATACCACTGTTACATATCATAATTCGTTTTGAAAATTGAAATATTTACATTTTCAATTATTTTTGCATTCCGTCGGTATTAGTGATAAATTTTGTTTCCTTGTCTGTTGTGTTCATAATACCTATAATTTATAATATCCCTAATCCTCCTTACGTTCACGCATATCGATGTATACATTAAATTAATTATATAGTTATATTTGTACTTATACATATTTGATATCATAATTATGTATTATAAACGCAAAATAACCATAAGCCACAAGTTCTCGCCATATCCCAGGGTGGACTGGTAGAGAATGCCGATAGGCATTAAATCCGCCTATTGTAACCCCAGTTTGAGGTTGTCAATAAAATTTAAATAAATAAATGTCTTTACTACTGTTATAGTTGTTACAAATTTAGTTTCCTTGTTATCATTAGGCAATTTCAAAGATGTACTGCTTCCCTTTATTCCTTGTCATTCCCGCGCTTGCATGTTTCAAGTCTACAATTTCCTCTTAGGAAGGCAATAAATTGGTGTCACTCTTGTGTTGCTAATATCCATTAGCAGTATTGGGTACATCATCAAGTATCTTACTGAACATTTTTCTGATAAAAAGAAAGAGTACCTGGTAAATGAATGACATATCTATATATATACCATATTCTACTTCCTACTAACCTACTAATGTTTGTTAAAGTAACATGATGGATGGGTGATTGTTACTCCTTCATACAAAATCTACTGAACCGTTCTGAATGAAATTTGGAACAGACATATATTATAGTCTGAAATAACACAGGCAACTTTTTCAGAACATAAAACGCGGACGGAAACTAGATAAATACGAGAGGATGTATTTCATTTAGTATTATTCGAACGGTTCATCTCTTAAGCTCTTTAATCTATGGCTTAACCCAAATTCAAATTCTCTACATAGCTCGTTGCATATTTGCTAGCTTTGGCAGTAATTGAATGACACTAGAAACGTGTTTCGAGGAAAACTTGTTCCTTTTCATAACTGTACCGTACAAGCTTAATTTCATGAAATACTTTTCGTACTTGATTCGCAATTGATGCAATTTTGTTTATACTTTAAGGTAAACAAACAGGCGAGTCATTAGATGTGAAGGGATTATCACCTTCAACTGATATCATCAAAAGAACGGTCATCATCGAAAGATCACCAAAAATTTTCTTTACAAACATGTACCACTTATTTCCAAAATATGGAATGCACTAGTAAAATAGTTTGACAGGCAGGTTGGTCTAGTTGTTAGTGAACCTGACTGCTACACCGAAGGTCGTGGGTTCAATTCCCACCCAGGTCAAACTTTTC
>DWJZ01005807.1:0-13678 GCA_018249125.1 Asbolis capucinus
ACCATAGCACAAGCTAACGCTTAGTTTGGGGTCAGATGGCCGTGTGTGAGTTGTCCAAAGATATTTATTTATTTATCATAATATAAATCTTTATTGTTGTAAAAAATAAACAATAATTAAATATAAAAATAATAAAACAGACTAACAGATCCAATTACGTACAATTTTAATATTCCTTACATCTGTAAAAAGTGGGTCAGTAGCAATTCCAGTTCGCTGGGCATTTCCAGTAAATTCCAGATCGTTCCGGTTCGTTCCAGATCTCTGTCATATTTCGTATGTGGGAGGAATTTAATTCGAAGACCCCATTGGTGCAAGCTCAAAGCTCGGCGTCTCATGAGAACACATACTTGGTGAACATTTTCTGTTATAACGAAATCTTAAGTGAATTTTCCGTGTAAGCGGTAACAAGCACGAAAGTGGTATACGAAAAATATGATCAAGAAAGCGTGGTACTTTAGGATTGGATTGGAATTTTAAGTTGAAAATCTAGGAATGATATATATTTAATTTTTTTACCTCTTATCGCCTTCTTTGACCACGCTGTAGTTGACCGCGATTTGCCCTGATGGTAAGCACTGATGCCGTCTTAGACATTAAAGCGCAATAATTTAGTAAAAGCCTATTCACTCTTGACTTGAAGACACTTACATTCTAATTGAACGGGGACACCGACGCGGCAACTTATTCCAGTCCTTAGCAGTAACTTATGAGGGAGGAAGACGCAAGCGCGATGTTCGTACTAGCAGAGGCAACGACGAATGGATACCCGCCGTGCGCCGGCTCGTTCGATGATAGAACGGGGATGAGGTTATTATATCGTATAACTCCTACGCAGTATCTCGAAAATATATCCTGTAGAATACCGAGAGGCTGGCAACTCCATGCCTGAATTTAATGGAACAAACTCGACGATTTTGTATGATAAAAATTCCTGATCGAACGCCCAGTTTGTGACATAATTTGACTACATTTAATTTGTGTACATAAGTTAATACATTATAAAACACTAGAAGTATCTACTAAGAACTAGGCTGTGGAAAAACCACAGCGCTGGAATTACGTGCGAACCAATTTGAGACGTAGTTCGTCTAGTGTGATATGATACTTATTTGTTATTAAATTGATATCGAAACTACGATATATAATGTCTTTTTTATTACCCTTTAAATTTCTACTGTTTGCTTGTATAATAATTATATTAATAATATCTTTGGACAACTCACACACGGCCATCTGAACCCAAACTAAGCGTCAGCTTGTGCTTTGGTGAACAGACAACTGATAAACATAGATATACACTTTTAAATACATACTTAAATAGATATTTCTATTACACACCCAGACACACAGAACAAACATTCCTGTTCATCACAGTAAACTTTGTCCTGACGGGAATCGAATCCACGACCTCCGGTGTAGCAGTCAGGTTCACTAACCACTAGACCAACCGGCCTGTCAAGGTATCAGGTACTTCAGGTTTTTGAAATAAACCTATTTTTTTTTCTATAAATAAGTGCTTGAAAATTTTCCCGCCTGATAGTAAGCGGCGATGTAGTCTGAGATGGGAAATCACACTAATTTAATAATGACTTATTCACTCTTGACTTGAAGACACTTACATTGTAATCGATCGGAAACACTGACGCTGTCAACTTATTCCAGTCCTTCCTTCGCGGTACCTATGATGAAAGCGGACGCAAAACGCTTTAGACGATAATTTGTTTAAAGTTTTATAACTATTGGATCATTTTAGAATCTCGGACATTAAATACTATAAAACTAACAATACTTTAATACAAACAAAACATATCAACATATTTTTAAAGTACCTGAAAATCGATTAAATTTCACGTTCAACCTTTCCAATTTGGAATCTAAATAAAGTTTAAAATTTAAGCAACATTTATTTAAACCTGCAACAGTGAACAATCACTTTACAAGTGATGAAGTGATTGCACTTTTCGAGATAATAAATTATTCAATACAGGTTCAACGTGTTACACAGAAGTTAATTAATTCGTTATATTGATGGCTTCAACCCGTCGATGGCCCGCTGAGTAAATACTGAGGAGTTCTAGACAATACTCCACCACGCTGCGGATTTGTGGAGGGGTAACCAACCCAGGTGTCAAAAGTTTTCATGCAGCCTGACGGCGACATGGTTTCCTATCGAATGACAACAACTGGAACCAACATTACGTGCTCTCCGAAGCACGGAGGTGCTTTATGAAATTTTTGCCACTAGTGCTACCCTCTTAGCGACCGCGCTCGCCACTATTCACTGGACTTTGAACGCTATCATCATCATCTCAACCCATCAGGGCCCACTATTGACCACGGGTCTCTCTCCGAATGAGAAGGTTAAGGCCATAGTCCACCTGGCAAAGTGCGAATTTGGAGACTTCACGAACCTTTGAGTTTTGCAAACTCCCCGGCATGCAGGTTTCCTCACGAAGTTTTCCTTCACCGTTATAGCGAGTGACATTTAAATGCTTGAAATGCACATAACTCCGAAAAGTCAGAAGTGCGCGCCCTGGGATTTGAACACAGACCCCGCCGAGTAGGAGGCCAAATTCTTAACCACCTACCACCACATTCGATACTAAATATATGCCGAAATACTATGTTCTGTTTCTGAATTATTGACCAAATATCATCCAATTAGGTTCAAAGAATCAATATCTCTCCTGACTTACAAAATTCTAGTAATGTTTCTAACTACACCAGTATAAGACCAATTACTTTCATAACTTATAATTACTATGTCCACGAACTATATAACTATATAATTTCTGTTCGCGTTCAATTCTAGTTATAGGTCCAGTCACTAATTAGAATCCAATTAGACATCTTTGACTGATACAAGATCATACACGTTGACTACGACCACTGATGGTAAGTGGCGACGAAGTCTTTGATGGTAAAGTGCACTAACTTTATTAATTGGTGCCTGACTTCAACCCTTTTATGGCCAACTACTGAGCATTGGTCTCCTAACAAAAACTTAATATAGATTCTTAATAGAGATGGAATCTCTTAATATCAACAAGTCTCTCTTATTCAGTTAATAATGAGTAAGCCTACAGCATACATGGAGTTGCTGTGATGTAGATTGGTGCAACGGTTTAGCCTATGCAATTGTCGGAAGTTTAAGCCTTCCTACGACTGGCGACAAGGCTCAAAATCTTCTATCACGATACCAAGCCTTATTTGCCGAAGTAAGGAAGCGCCCATGATATTTTTGCCACTAGCGATTATCCCACCACTTTCTAATTACCTTCTCTATTTTTCGACGTCAGCAATTGACTACGATAAAATGAAATGCATTTATTTCGTCTTTTTCTTTTTTATATAGAATAAGTTAATCCTTGACATCAAACCCATCTGATGGAAAGTGGCGATGATGTCTAAGATGGTGGTCACACTAACTTGGTAAATGCCTTTTCACTCTTCTCTTGACGACTCCCACTTAAGAACCAATACTCACTTAAAGTCCTTACATCAACTATGTGATTAATAACAGGATTATATATTTAGAAGAGCTCAAAGTCTCGATAAATACAAACATCTGGCAATGATTCAGTATCACTGGCGTAATTCGCAATATTTCTCTCACAAAATTGTGACACCTTAACACCGGATTCTAATAACAACCGCTGAAAGCAATGCAAATTACATTTTACCGAAACAAAAACAACCCTTATCAGAAACCGCGGAAACCGAAATTACCTAAATTTCCACAATAAACTCTCATAAATATTTAAGCGAAGGCGTGCGCCTCAAAATCGCAAAACAGCATACATGTTAAAGTGAGAAGACGGATGAATAAGAAAGAATCCTCGCGAAGTTTTACAATATTTCATACGCGATCTTCCGTGGATGAGATTGGAAGTGTCTGACTTAAATCTGGAAACGACAAACTAACAAAGTTTAATATATATATATATTATTTTATTAACTGACTTCAAAAAAAGGAGGTCATCTTATCAAGAATTGATCTGTATTTTTTATATGTTATTTCAGAACTTTTTACTGAGAGATATTTTAGTAAATCTTTGTTTGGACAGCTGCTTGTTAGATGGTCCCATTTTGTTTTCAGCACTATCTGACGTGTAGTTTTTGTGTTATTCGTAACTGTACGCGTTTAACTGCCTAGGACTACATTCATTCATGATTTTCTCATATTGTTACGTGTCGTGATCATTTGAACTCAGTTTTATTAGCTTTTATCATGTTTTCTTTCGCAGCTGTAAGTATCAAAAAACAGACGTAAAAGGAATACCAAATAAAAAATTACATCAAACCGATCGTTTTTTCATTAGACAAAAGGTTTGTTTAACATAATTGAAAGAGTACCGGAAATTTTTTCCGTCGGCTTCTTTTTCTTCCTGCCTACACTAAAGTCCATAGACTTAAGTTTATATTCGTTTATAAAGGCGAAAACAAATATGTAGGTGTTATCTATCGGGACGTTGGGCTTTATCATAGATTTTTATACATATTTTGTTATTAATGTTATCGTTAAAGTAGGGAATATTTATTGTTAAATTTTGACTTTCGTTAAGTGAGTTTTTGGTTCCTAAGATGACACAAATGTATTTCACATAATTTTAATTTCAGAAACAACTTTGTCTTAGGCAAAAATGCATAACTAGTTTATGGTAGTTGCTGAAGCAGCGCGCTATATCTTTTCAAAAGCAATAAATCGCTTATCGTCGACACTGAAACAGAGTATCATGTATCTGTTTATCAGAATAGATGGATTACCGCCCCGATCATTATACTCCCAAGACTTCATTTTAAATGTTGTATAATATGTGGGAGAAGGAAACTTTTTAGATGAATTTCAAATGCGAGATTACCTACATTTATCTTTCCGGCCAACAATGTTTGAGTTTGAGTGAATTCCAATTTAACTTTACTTGTCTTGCCATTGGAGTTCATACGGTGAAAATTACACGTGAATGTGTTGCTATGCTTTGTCAGGTGAGCATTTGTTTATTACTAATGAGGATGTTTGGTTTGGTTTATGATTGAATGGGAGTGGTTTTGTCAAGAGAATAAGAATAAAGGGTAACGTTTTCTTCCATCTGAGAGCTTGAGCCTTCGTCTATTGATATTCCACTACTGAGCAAGAGACTCTCCCCATACTAAGCAGGTCTAGAGCACAAACCACGCTATTTCAATGCGGATTAGTGGATGGGGTTAGTGGCCAAGTATCAAAAGATTGTATGCCACTTACAGGGCTAGTTTTGGGTTGTCTATACCTTAAAACTGGAGATGTATGTAGCTGAGCATTAATAAGGAATGCTACAAAAAGTCGAAAAAAATATCTATTTTGAGAAATTAACGTGCCCTGTGTAAACGGTTAAAGGTAAAAAAATAAATCTACAAATAACGCGAATGATACCGCAGGGCAGAGCTAGCAAGTAATATAATTTATCGACACCAACCCAACATAAATTAGAGAAGGCACGAATTAGTCTAGGATTAGACAAGATTAGTCGAAGATGATTATCGGAATTATAAAGGTCGACAAGGGTTTACGAATATTAATTGATACTAAGAGAGTCCTATAATTGACTAACTAAAACATTGAACTGTTAAACTAAATTTATAAGGCCGATAACAGAAAGGTATTGTCTATCAAGACTTTACGAGTTAACCAAAGAATTAATTTAAATATATTTTATTTATAAATTTATAACTCATGTAGGCAATTTTTATTGTTAAATTTTGACTTTCGTTACGTGAGCTTTTGGTATGAAATAAATAGTTTTTAGTTTCGTTCTATGACGTATACAGATGAAATAGTCTCCGATCGCGTATACCGCGCGTCCACCGTTCATTGATAAAAAGTTGTTGTTTAAAGGGGCGTTCATAGCCTGACGGTTTTCGATTTTAGGCTATCGAAAAAGGTACGAAAAAGCTGGCGCGGCCAGGATGGGCGACTGCTAGTGGTATTAACTTTATAAGCGCTTCCGTGCTTTGGAGGGCACATAAAGCCGTCAGATTCGTTTGTTATCGTTAGGTAGCAAACCTTAAGCCAAGTTGGAAGACTTCGGGTGGCATAAAAACTTCACGGACAAAACACGGACTGGTCGCTAAACCCAGCAGCGTAGTGGCCTATAGGCCTCCTCTGTATGAGAGAAGGTTAGTAGTGACCCATGAAGCCTTAGTAACAAATATCCATCCATTATCCATCCATCCATCCTCACAAACACTATGTATATGTATTAATGACAAAACTGTAACATTTTTTATTTTTTTGGATTTCTTGTGTGTCTGTTCGAGATTCATGCAAAAACCACTAGACAGATTTAGTTGAAACTTGGCATAATCGAAGTTTAAAACTCGAGATTGGTTATACATAGGTTTTATCCCTTAAACTGGCTTTGTTTCCGCAGGATAGCAGGTTAAAATTAGTATAGCAACTCTGAAACCAATGGACCAATTTAAATGAAATGAAATTGCATGTTTCTAGCATATACATATAAAGACAATGTTTATAGCATATTTTTTATTCCAAAAAACTGCTTTTTCCCGTGGGATAGTAGGTTAAAATTAGTATAATATGAGGATCACTGAACATTACACAATTAACAAAGTACTAATCAAATGTTACAGGCACTTTTTGGTTTCATACTATGATATGGTGGAAATCCGAATTAAGCCAAAACGCCTATTCAATGAAAACCAATTTGTGCGGTACTTCTGCTGAATCTCGTATTACTGTTAATTAAACATGTTTAAACAAGTTCAAACATAAAATGTGTAATTCAAGCCAAGCTTCAGAATTCATGTTATTTTCATTGAATGTGTGAAAGTTACAAATTTTAATAATAACTTGAAGTAGCTTCGCTTCGAAAGAAGATTTGTCCAGTGGTATTAGAATTGTCATACTAATTTTAACCTATTATCCCACGGGAACAAAGCAGGTTGTCTGGGATAAAACGTCCTATTACTATTGCCCTTACATAAGCTACAAACACGCTCAATTTCATCTAAATTGGTCCTTTGGTTTCAGTATTGCCATATTAATTTCAAAATGTTATCTTGCGGAAACTAAGCCATTTCCTGGGATAAAAAATATTCTTTAACCATTCCCGGGTTACAAACTACGACTATGCCGAATTCGGTCTAAATCTGTCCAGTGTGAAGCAGACAGACAGGCAGATAATAAATCCAAAAAAAAAAAATGTTTTGGTCTTTATATTGTTCCTCGATATCGAGCGTCCCTGCCACAAAAGAATTAAAAAAATACTCAATATACAGAATTGACTCCGTTACAGTTTTATTATTAGTATAGAATATATGTTTTTTCGTATGTGATAAACTGTTATTTCTGCAATTTTGACTTACTTTCATGTCACTTACTTCATCCATTACTTGCGTTGAGGCCTTGTTATTCTAATTTCGTTATCACCAGCATTGTGTCCCATAACTTCACCTTCCTGGGTACTCTGGCCAGATGCTGATAGGTAGACTTTATAGACTTGTGAGAATTTCATGGATTGTCTTAGGTGTATAGGTTCCGCATATTTTCCTTGACCGAAGCAAATGCTCTTCGAGAAAATAGTATTTTTTTTTAGATTTAAATTCCAAACGTTCTGTCTGGGCATCTGACGACCAAACCAGTAATCTGCTGCATTATCACAGATTTTCTCATTTATTTTTGCAATTCTACATTTAACTGACATCTTATATTTTGAAAAAAAATCAAAAATTACCTTATACATAAATGTTAATATACACTGATCGAGTATATTCAAATGACTCAGTCGATATAAGACAGACCGGTCCGCTCACTCTCTATTGCAATATGTCATATGTGTAACATTATAACCAACTGTAACACAATTATGCAATAATATATTGAATTGAAATCTAAGAGTCTTATTCCACAAATCGGTTGTTTTGTACGTTCATAGTTCACTCAAATAATTGTTGGCTTTCTTATGATCTGGTCTGTTGGTCTAGTGGTTACCTGACTGACTTTAAAGTAATATGTAGGTCGTGGTTTCGAACTTAACAATTTTTTTGTTATGTGTTATCAGGCAAACAAGTAGACGAGTCACCTGATGTTAAGTGATACCTGCCGCCCATGGACGTAATAACATCAGACTGGTAAAACCAGGTGTTGTTAACGCGATGCTTGCAAGGAATAAAGTAATACCGCGTACGTGGGGAAGAGAAACAAACAAGGGAAGCTGTAAATTGCTAAAGAAACTGGGATCAATAACGACAGCAACTAGCCCCAGATACACCAACATCATAACGCCTCAGGATAGGTGACAGAAGAAGAATGGGGAGGAAGATGGATGAGACGGGGAGAAATGTGAAAATTTCTCTAGCTCCCAGCTGGAACACGACGAATCATTGGCTGACTCAAGCGAGACGGTGGTAGCCAGCCAGACGGACTTAACAAAACATAATCCTTCCATGACGCATTACCACCAAGCAGCTGAATTTCCCCTTTCACGACACCCTGATAGGCCAGCATGGGATTGAGGTTTGTATTCTAAGTCGCCCCAATACGGCTAAAATACTTTCTGAGATAATCAAAAATATTAAGCATTAACTTAAAAATACAGAAGTTCTCACCATAGTCGCAACCAATTAAATAGGCTTTATTAAAGATAACTCCAAAAGTAACCGTCAGATGTCACTCAAAATAACATTGAAATATGAGACAGAGAAAGTTATAGATGGTTTTGAATGAATGTTTGCTGAGTCTTATTATTAGAATTAATTATCAATTATTAATTCAATCCTTTGAATAGAAATTTTGCTATTAAGGCTTACTCATCTAAACCGGCATTGAAATCGACAAATTAGTATGAGATACAATTGTACGCGAGAATTACATGATTTAATTCCCCCATCCCTGTTCCATCATCAAACGAGTCGACGCACGGCCGGTATCCCTTCATCGTAGACATTTCGTCAGTACGTACATCGCGCTTGGCGTCCTCTTTCATTATACGTACCGCGAATGACTGGAATAAGTTGTTAACGTCAGTGTTTCCGTTCGATTACAATGTGTCGTCAAGTCATAAATTATTGCACTTTACCATGTAAGACATCGCCGCTTACCATCAGGTGGGATAGTGGTCAAGTGTTAATTAGAAAGTAAAAAAAGACATTTAACAAAGTTGATTGAACATAATCCAGTTGTGTTGATACTAATTGATTTGCTTAGTTAAGCGACAAAGGGCGGCCTTTCATCCGATCCATTCGCAAGATGCAGCTTGTATCGATTGCAAGTGTTGATACAATTTAGGCAACAGCTGGCGCAGTCGGTAGGGGGAAATGTGACCGCTAGTGGCTTATTTCATGAGCGCGTTTCGGAGGGCACGTGACGCCGTTAGGTCTCGGTTATTAGAAAGCAATCGTTAAGCCATGTTAAGGCCTTCCGGCGGCATAAAATGTTCGAGGTTAGCTTCTAACCCCTCTAACAATAGGCCTAGGTGGATTCTTCTACGTGGATTTGCTTAAATTTTTAGCAGAATATACTAGAATTTAATTTATTAATAAATAAATATCTTTCGCCAACTCACACACTGCCATCTGACACCAAACTAAGCATAGCCTGTACTATGGGAATCAGAATGATAAACGTACATATATATTTATAAATACATACTTATACAGGTATTTACACACAGAACAAACATACCTGCTCATCACAGAAAAGTTTTACCTGGATGGGAATCGAACCTACGACCTTCGGTGTAGCGGGTTCACTAACCACTAGACCAACCAGTTGTATAATATTTGTGTATTTGCGTATATTTGTGCGTGGGTGAGTGTCTATGTGTGTGATCTATGAAGGTACATACATAAGTATCTAGTAAATAATGTCCAGGTGTCCCAGAACATCAGTATAAAATTCGGTACTGTAGTATATTCTTATGTGTGGGTATAATAAAAATAAACAGTGTCAAACCAAACCGGCGTGTGTTCCATATTTACACTTAATTTTATAAGTGATACACAACAAGTTCGAACTTTTTCAAATTACTAGCTTCACGATTTCATCGGTAAAATTAATTTTAACTGATCCCACCGCTGCCACCATGTAGTGAAACACACGCCGGTTGGCTCGACACTGTTTATTTTTACTATACCCACACATAAGAATATACTACAGGTACTAGACCCCATACCTTCCCTCGGCGCACTAACAAATGTAGTTTCTCACCCCAGTCATATTTTACTCGTTACGAGAAAACAGATGGCTGGAATCGACTAAAAATCAGTTTGTTAGGCGTTAATATGTAGTTATAAATGTCTTTTGGCAACTCAAACACAGCCATCTGACCACAGACTAAGCGTTAGCTTGTGCTGTGGTCATCAATCAACTGATAACCATACATATATACTTTTGAATACATACTTATATAGATATTAACCAGACTCACTGAACAAACATTCCTGTTCATCACAAAAAAGTTTGAACCGAATGGAAATCGAACCCACTACCTTCGGCATAGCAGTCATGTTCGCTAGCCACTAGATCAACCGGCCAGTCTGTAAGTCGGGATAGTGTTAAATATCAGTTTAACTATATAGTATAATATAATGCGTACGTACGGCTCGATTGTAGGGGAACGAAAAAGTTAAGCAAAGGCGGGCGCGGTCAGTGGGAGGATGGGTGACCGCGCGTGGCAAATAAGTCTTCAGAGCTTTCGTGCTTCAAAAGCCAAATAAAGCTGTTAGCCCCGATTGTTTATATTCGTCTTCAAAAAAGACATATCTATTTTTTGTTATATATGTAGTATATGTTTACTCAGTTACTTGCTCTCCACCAATCCACATTGGAGCAGCGTGGTGGAATGCTCTAGGCCTCCTCAGTATGATGAGAGATCCGCGCTCAGTAGTGAGCCAATGATAGGTTTCAACAATGTTAACTCAGAATTTATATTTTGTAGACGATAGTGTAGGAAAATTAGCGTGATTTGGATAATAAAATTCTGTGAGATTAAATTCATAAACGTTTTTATTGAATACTTGACAACTTGACATCAATTTTGTTGAATTAATACGGTGGCGCCACAAACGGCTACATATGAAACTAAAATTGGATGCGTTCCATTTTAACAAACAGATAGTAATAATTATTTTTTCAATCGAAAAAATATATCGCATAATTATCGACGTCACATAAAGTCTGATATTTTAATGATAAAAATACATATTATGGTTTGATAGCAATAGTTAAAATCATATCACGGGCTTTAAAAACGTAGAAATGACTAAAAAAATCTTTTACTTATATTATATTTATGTAAAATAGCAAACGTAACACGAAATTTCTCTGTCATAGTTATTTATGAAAAACATTCTGTTGTTTCGGAGACATCGTAAAATGTTGTACTAAAGCTTGTACTATTAAACTTTGTAATATAAAGCGAAGAAAATCAGGTTTGATGTCAGTGTAGTGAAAGCTAGAGATAGTTCATCTTTATCATAACATATCATAACTGTCCCACTCGGGTCTCTCATGTGATGGGATGCAGGACATAATCATGACGATGCCCAATTATGGATTGATGAACTTTACACAGCTTCGAGAACTTTATGGAGTAATCTCAAGACTGCAAGTTTCCTCACGATGTTTTTCTTCACCGTAGCAAGTGATAATTAACTCCTGATACGCACATGACTTTGCAAATTAGAAGTGCGTGCCGCAGGAATTGAATCCAGGACTTCCCGTTTCAGTAAACAACCTTTCAAAACACCAGATTATCACAGCTAATTAACTTGGAATATGCATTTAACTTTTGAAAATTAGAAGTTAGCTTGAGGGTTGAACTTAGGACCTGCTACTCGAGATATTAAACTTCAAACTGCTAAGTGTTCCCGTCCACGTACGATGTTGGAGTCTTCAAAATAACAGTGAATAGGCATTTATTAAGTGAATGCGCCCAACATCTTAGACATCATCTCCACTTTCCATCAGGTGGGATCGAAGTCAAACATTAACTTTTACCATTAAAAAAAGATATATAACTTTTAATGCCGCGCTGATCAAAAATCGATATACTCTGCAAATCGATTACGAAACAACCTAATTCCACCTTACTTCAAACTCAGCAGAAAGAACCCACGAACTTTTCCCGATATTTTTTCCGGGCTACTGTTACGCTTTTCACACCTTCGTATCAAATTTTCGATTTCCCGGATAAAACATTCAAATGTCAAATAAACGCCTGTCACTTCTATTATTGGCTAGAAGTATTCCTGTTTGAAATATATTGCACATACATTTTAGATTGGAATATATTTCTAATATATTATCGTCTAAATATTTAAAAATAATATTTGTTTGTGAGCTTGTATGTCCTTTATAGACTTTGAAATGGTAGGAGATAGAGCACTGTCTTTAGCAACTTTGTTCAGAATTGTCTGGAAAAGGTTTTGGTACAAAAATGATATCGTTCAGACACATGGTTGATCAAAGGTCGGTGCATTCCAAGGATACACCTCGGAAAGTAAATAACTGATAAAACAATTATCATATTACGTTCAGAAATCAAATAATAAACCAATAGCAATATAAAAGAAAAAGCTGAGTACAATTTAATAAAATTAATCAAAAACTGAAATAATTTGCAACCGGGATATTTTCTCCTTTGCATTAAAGGCACTGCAGTAGTGCCGCTGAACAATAAAGTTAATTGTGATGCGGTTTAAATTAACTTCCAGCCTAGCGCATTTTGAGCTCTTTATTCCTACTAATATTATATACGAGAGTTACTCTGTGACGCTTTCACACCTACAGCACTGAAATTTTGATGCAAATTTTTTTTAAGGATAGGTTAGAACTTGTGAAAGAGTAGGCTAGTTTTGATTGGTGAAAAAAGGCTTTAAGGGATCAAAAGAGGTGGAGAAAAACTAGTATTCTTTTTTTACTTTCTATAGATTAGTGCTTCACCGCGAACCTGCCTGATGATGAGCAGTGATGCAGTCCTAAACGGTAAAAGGCACTAACGAAACCCTATTCAACCTTGATTCGAAAACACATTGTAATCGAACGGGAACGCGGCAACTTATTCCCGTCTTTCGCAGTAAGGATGACGAAGGAAGATACAAAGCGCGATATTGTAAAATTATTTGTTTCAGAAGAAAAGTATATTGTAAATAATGTGCTCTAGCTCGTTCCTGTGAGTACGTCTGCAAGCTACAAAGCTAGGCTAGCTAAGCTACCTTTCGGCCCTCCTTCAACACCCTTTTTTACCTCTTCATCACCCTTTTCATTCAGTTCTGTATCATTCTAAATCTATTCCCAGAAATCTCTCGATCTATACAGAGGAATTTATCATAAGAAATGGACTAAATCCGATGCGTGGATTTTCATAGAATTACAAAAATAAACCGTTTTATTACTATTGAGAATCTGCGTCTCACAAAATATTGTAACTCAACTCTTACTTTACCGTCCAATACTTTGGGAGGTGATGGCCTAGTGGTTTGAAATATGGTGCTGGGTTCACACCCTCCGTCACTTGCTACGAAGAAAAACATCGTGAGGAAAGCTGCACGCCTGAGAGTTCTTCACAAAGTTCTCGAAGATGTGTGAAGTCCATCAAGCTGTACTAGTTCTGGTGGACCTTTACCCCTCACATTGTGAGACCGAAGCCCAGCAGTGGGACAATTATAAGTTACAATT
>DWJZ01005808.1:0-13678 GCA_018249125.1 Asbolis capucinus
CACTACCATCGTTCAGTCACCTCTCCAGTCGCAGGTCTGCTGGAAGAAATTTCGTAAGAGATAAGCAGTACCTTTGTGCATCATTTCTTTATATTTATCTTTTGTAATATTTTCCTTTTGTACATAAATAATAAATAAATAAATCCCTTTAATGTAAATCTGTTCATTAATTGATGTACTTAGGTATATTAAAAAAAATAAAAAGCAGGTCAAAAACGTTCTTGTGGCCTGTATTTAGGTATAACATTCTAATATAATTCAAATTTCCCGCCTTTTGTCACTGTCAACTTTCCTAAACAGACTGTAGTTGTACGTCAGCAGTTCTCCTGACTCTAGGCAGTCTGTGGCCGCGCTACATAGATAACATACAACTTAAACGATTGGCCGAAGATACCGGCCAGTTATATAAGCAGCTGTTATCTATAAATAACCACAGTGCTCTAAATCTGTTAGTTTGTTGTTGACGATATTATATAGTTTTCAATAAAGAGTTTATTTAAGTACAATAAAGGTATTTACATAACGTCTTTACATATTTTGTTTCCAATATTTCAATATTCTCTTTTTGTTTTCTTCACACGCTAACTACCTATCGGAAAGACCACATCCAGTAAAAGAACACAGGATAGGTTTTATCCTGTAGGTACCCCTGAGATGCGCATGTTTATGAATTATAGTCTGGAATAACACCATACCTATATCTTATTTCAGATTATAATAAAAGTCTGTGCCAAATTTCATTCAATTCCGTTCAGTCGTTTCTGCGTGTAGAAGTAACAAACGATACATCCTCATAAACTCGTATTTATATTAGTTGGATATGTGTGGGCGTACTGAGGGGGAGGAGCAGGGTTGGGGGAAACTGATGCATGGAGTGAATGAATGAATGAAGAGGAGATTCAACTTTTCATAATTTACTTGTCATAACTACGTTATATACAAGTTTATAAAGCTATTTTCAGTTCAATTGTATTCATAAAAGCATTCCTTTTAATGTTAAACACCAAGACAACAACACCTTTCTACAGAAATATGTTTCTATTCACTTTTTAATCTAATACAATAGACAAGACGATGAATGTAGTATGAGTTGAGTATTAGAGATTGTTCACTTTATTTAGTGATGCGATACAGTCAACAAAAACAATTGAGAAACAGTCTACATCGTGTTCGATTGTCTCTGGTCAACAAACATTGTCTGGAAATAGATAAACACAGTGACAGTAAGGGTAATAATTACTAGTGATGTGCCCGACTAGTCGGCCAAGCCGATGGGTTCCGTGATTTATTTTGGAAAGAAATCTAGACACTGACTACATGTACTAGTCGGCGTTGATTGGTTGGCCCACTTTTGGGCATGAGTATTTCCTCATACTGAGGATGCCTACAGTATACTCCACCACGCAACTCCAATTGGTATAGGGGTTAGTGGCTAACACAATTGTTGGAAGATTTTATGCCACCCGAGGGCCTCCGAGATGGTTCAACGATTGCTATCTAACGACAACAACAGAAACCGACGGCTTTACGTGGCGTCCAAAACCCCGAAGCGTTCATGAAAATTTTGCCACTAGCGGTCACCCATCTGACCGACCGCGCCCGCTATTTCTTACAATCGAAACAAGACAGGGCTATGAATACTTCATTTATTGGTTGGTTGGTTAAATGTTGTTTTTTTTAAGATGTTCAGAAAGAACAGAAATTGCACACACTTCTTTTGGTTGCAACTAACTTTGACCAAAGACCACGGAGTCTATAAGCCAATATTTTATTAATATCTCAACAAGATCTGTGTCACTCCGGAACCGTATTAAAACACGAATTAGACGTTACTCGGTCGATACCCCAAATAACTTATCGTTACATCTAAATATTGTGCATGAGAAATGATCTAACTGACAGACGCCTACCTACTTACAACGCTAGGGGGTCATATACTAAACATATCTACGATATCTAGACTAAAAATAAAAATGATTACTTTACCTTGGGTCCATGATAAGTGACTAGGGCAGATGCGACAAGGAGATTCACCGCCGAACACAAATGGCCAAAGGTGCAACGAGCAACCTCACAAGAATCTGGTCAAATAGAAACGTCTCCAAGGGTACCAAAATGAGACTAGTACGAATTCTCTCTCTAACGTATTCTCTATTTTTTTGTACGCATCCGAATCATGGATGATCCGCGCTGCAGATAGGATAGCAAATAGAACCGACAGATCAATTCTCAGCCAGCTTAAGAGCTAAACCATACTCTTCACAATCTGCTATCAAAGGATACTCTTCTACTTTGGCCACATAGCGCGGAAACACCCAGATAACCTGGAGAAACTGATTGTGGTAGGCAAAGTAGACGGCAGACGACCTAGAGGCCGATCACCTACCCGATGGTCTGGTACCGTAAAAGAGATTCTTACGTCCCGGTCACCGAGGCTCTAAGAAAGGCAGAGGACAGGGTGGCTTGGAAGCACCACCAAAAAATATCAGAACGGGCACGATCTTCAGCAAGACGCAAGCAGACGACATAGAAGAGAATAACACTGTAAAGAGGTCAATTCTGTACATTATTATTTTTTTTTTATATTTGATGCAGGGAGGCTTTCTTATCGATATAGAGACCAAAAATTTTTTTAAGGATTTATTGTCTGTCTGTCTGTTCGAGCTTCACACAAAAACCACTGGACAGATTTAAATGAAACTTGTCATAGTTGTAGTTTAAAACCTGAGAACGATTTTAGGGTATGTTTTATCCCAGGAAATGGCTTAGTTCCCGTGAGATAATAGGTTAAAGTTAGTATGGCAATACTGAAACCTCTGGACAACTCTTTTTGGACCAGCGAGGGCAATTTCTAATACTGTATAAAAAGCCCGAAAGTGCCACCGGCTAAGCACGACCACGTGGTTTGGCAACACAGGAAAATCTATTTCAAAACATTTAAAACGATTACGAATATCGATACAATGCGAATACCATACCAAAACAACATGGCCAGCTTCAACCTGGTCCACCGAGTGCGAGTCTTTGCTGCATACTGGGGAGGAATAGAGCGTACTCCACGTTGCTCCAATGTGGTTTGGTGGAGCGATATGTCGCCAAAGTGACAGAAGTTATGCCACACTAAGCCCTTCGATATGGCTAAACGATTGCTATGTATAACAATTAAACCAAAATAAAAAAGCTCGCTAAAAAAGCTTATCTACATGATAGTGCGGGTTAGTAGAGAAGATTTGATGAATACGGGAGTTAGTATAAAATTCACGGTTAATGATAAAACAAGGTTTAGTAAAATGTTTAAAAACACATGCTTTAATTATAAATCCCTAATGCAGACCGGTGATAGAGAGGTTATGAATTCGGCCTCCTACTCGGGGAGTCTGACTTTGAAGCCCAAGGCGCGCACTTTTATCTTTTCAAAGTTATGTGCGTTTTAAGCAATTAAATGTCACTCGCTATAACGGTGAAGGGAAACATCGTGGGGAAACCTGTCGGGAATTTACTAAATTCAAAGGTGTGTGAAGTCCTTCAATCCGCATTTGACCAGTGTGGTAAACTATGGCCTTAAGATTTTCATTCAGAGAAAAGACCCGTGCTCAATAGCGGCCCGTGATGTGTTGAGATGATGAATACAACACAATAAATACATAAAATTTCATAACTGTGACGTACCGCAACCGTGACCGTTGAGGAGTTCCCCTGTCTGGAGCCAATTTTGAACGTAATATTAGGTCATGCTTATCATAACAATGCATTGTCATCAGTACGGAAGGATTTTGCAAAATTTCACCTCCGTAGTGTAAGAGGAAGTTGGTCTAATTAAGTTTCTAAGATTTGATCCGAATATTTAACAAACTAATATTCTAATATGCAAACATGCACTGTAAGTGAAAAGCTAAGCTAAAAAAGTTAAGCTGATAAAAAATCAAAGAGCATTTCCGGACAGTAACTCGATAGTGAAAGAACTTAATACCGTCACAGTTTTGGGTCAATACACATATCTGATATCGATGAGCTTATTCTTAAGCTTAGCGTCAAACTGGAAAAGTCAGATTTAAAGATATTTGCGAGAGTGTCTCTGTATTTTGTGGCACTCATTTTTCAGTCGAGCTATTCAGTTACACACGAAAACTTTCAAGTTTACGTATAAAAATATTTAATTAACGTAAGTACATTTATATTTAAAAGTATTAACAAAATTAATTAAAATCTGTGATCTATTTCTTTTTTATTAAAACAATTTGCACAATTAATTAAATTATTCCGTCTCCGCTCGCTTAGCTCTTTTCAAAAATGGTCTGCCTAGAAGTCATCGTTGTTTTGAGATAACACAACCCAATATAAGCTTTTGTAATGTCCTTTTATAATATTAAAATATCTATAAGTACAACGTGCATTGTTTATTTAATTAGGCAATTTTACAGACATTGTTTCTATGATGATATGCTACTAATTTTAACTCTGTACTACTGTCATAATTGCGAAAGTTATACGTTATAGTTTACGTGGCTAAATATTCACACCAAGCATGAAAAACGAGGATATTTGTTGTCGCAGTTTTTGTAATGTATTTTGAGTTTCATTACAAATCAGGTTTCAAGAACATGAATAACAATTTAGGAGTAAGCGGGTGTCCATTAATACGTATTGCACTTTGGACTGGTCTACATACATTTCGGATTCAGGTAAATATTTTCACAACGTTATTGCGGCCCGTTTATAGCAGGTGCCGAACTCAAGATTGTATATTGAAAATGTATGCGTTAGGTTATTTTCACACCGTCTGCGTCAAGTGTGCGTAAAACGGCGTATTGCGGCAAAAATATAGACTTGGCGTATTTCTGGCGATTTGGATGAACGGAAATAAACGCGTTTAAGAACGATATCAAGATCATTCGCGGGCTATAATGGGCAGCTGTTGAGATCTATATGTGTATTTAATACCAACAATGTATCACATTCCAGATAAAATAGGTGTATTATGCTTGCAAATAATTGTGAGCTTAATTGGCTCAATGTATAAAATCTTGTTACTTTCTCATTTTAGTCAACATCTTATACACCGACCTCGAATACGCGTACCTTAATTAGTCGCTGCCGTGTCCCTTCATTATACTAATTTTATGTATGTATTCTCGGTATAATTAGGATATAATTAAACAAATTTTCCAGGAGAATTAATTGTTCCTATCTCAGTTACAATTAGAATAATATTAGGTGATATAACAAAATGATTGTCGCAAGGGAGCAGTGCGGCTCAGGGTAGTATGTTTACCGCGTCGATAAGCTGATTTATGGCCAATAAATCAGTGAATGAGCGCGGGTTGCTCGTTCAACTTTGAACGTGTCAACTGAATGTTGACATATGTATATACAGATTATACAGAGCACGAAGAAACACGAGGCATTTTTGTGTTAGGGCGTTTTATAGGGTTATTTAACTTTCAGTTTGGGGTGAATCTTGCAAGCCTATTATTTTTTCTTACTATATTACACACTTGAAAATTTTTCTATATATTCAGATCTGATAGCAGCATTTTTGTGATAAGTGTGTTATGATGGGTTACTTCTTAACGGTTAGTTAATGGAGGTGGTCAGTGGATTTGGAATCTGTTATACCGCTTGAACGCCTCCTTCACGGCTAATCGTTTGCTTTCTCTATTGCTAACAACCCGGATCGACGGCTAAAATATTATTTTTTACACAATGTCCACTATACTAGTGCCAGTCAATCATTTTTGATGCATCGTGCATGCAAATCTTTTTAAAAAACATGTTATGCGCCGCAAAAAGTACCAAAAATGCCTTTTTAATAATGTTCAACAAATTATACCTTTTTTTATAACAATTATATCTAATTATGTATATTTTATATACAGACATATATATTGTCTGTTAATATACTCAATTTCTTCTAATAAAAGGGGGCAAACCTGTTATTCCGGAATCGGTTCATATTTGGAACGTGTTTTTATTATTTTTTATTTTTTAAAACTTGGTTTGGCACTGAAATCAATGGGGTTTGCATTTTGGCATAGATGCAATATTTATGACAAATATATTTTGGAATGAATTCTCTATGGATTCTACAGACGGTCATTTAGTATGTCAAGGTCCCAACAGTGGTTTTATTTTGTGTTACGGTCATAATAGCTTTAATATAAGCCCTAATTTAAATAATGCTTCACTACTCTGTTGTAGATGGGTTCTCTAAATGCCCATATTTTACATTAATCTTTGTTCGGCTGATATTTTTTCGTTAAAAAGAAGATTGCAGGGAGAATTTTCACTGGAACTTACATATATTCGGGAAGGAGTTTAATGGCGTAGAATTGTAAAAATGAACGCGAGGAAGTTAAAACAAATGTAATTGAGTTATTACCTAAGTAATAACTGAATCTAGTCTTAAACTACACCTGCGAAGTCTTAATTCAAATTCTTAGATACTGACATAATGGAGAAGAAGTTCAAATGATAACATCATACTTAAAACAAAAAAAAACCTTTACACTTGTGACAGTTTTGATTCAAAATTAAAAGTTGAAGTATTTTTTGTTCCTAAATTATAAACAGAATAATATGGATAACCTGGAAAAGCATGAATATGATAAATAACTTGACCCACCTCTGCCTGTCAAGAATAATTAATAACCTCAGCCACTGACCACCGTTCACCTTTGCGTGTTCCCTGCGAAACATTAACTTTGACACTACTGCGCAATCTAATGTCTCCTGGCATTGTTCCTACAGTACTGCAGGAAATGTGATAATTGGCGTCGTGTTCGTATGTTATTTTTTAGTGTTAAGCGGGCAGACGGGCCACCTGATGGTCAGTGATGCCCCATGGACATTAACAACACCATATTACTTGGCATTACTAACGCGTTGCCAGGAAGGTGACGGTTCGTCTGTCAGGAATTAAGAATTCGGAGTCAGAGTACCAACTAAGCTGTTCCACACCGATGGATATGATTCAATATTTAGAGATACAAACCACGAATATTAATTAACTTATTTAGCTGTAGGTACAAACAGACTAAAATAAACTCAAGAACTTGGCCATTTTGAATAGATATCATAAATAATATTATGAATAATAATATTGGGTATTGTCTAAATAAACAAAACCTGACCTAAGGTATTCAATTCTAGAGTTTTAATAATATTTTGTTTTAATTTACATTTGTACCTATGTTTTGTTAAGAATTTCGTTAAGCCAGCAATTATAAAGGCGAAATCTGAGCTAGGATTATCCGGCTACCTGGTAGTTATGTTGATAAAAAATAACCTATATTTTATTCCAAACTATATTCTATTTCTGTGCCAAATTACATTAAAATTGGTCCAGTAGTTCTATTCATCCTTACAAACTTTCACATTTATAATATTTGTAGGATAGTATAAATCTAACTAGACTGCGAAAACAATTTTATATCTAAATTTAGTCTACAAAATTTTATACTGGATTCCCAGTATCCCAAGGGTAATTCATGGACTTCCAATTTGTACTAACTTCAAATCCATAAAGTTGGCAGACTGTTTTCGTTGAATTAAAGACCCTGAGGGTTAAACTGTTCACAACTGAGGTTTTTAACGTTCGTAAATAATCGGGTAACTAGCACTGGCAGCTCTTTTATGTATTTTGCAAACGAAAAGCGGTGGCGGTGCGATAATCGCACGTAGATCGCAAATTCGTATTACCTATCAGTGAAAATAGTGCTATTTAATTGGTAGTGCTAATTTCTTTGGAAAAAGTACACAGGATCAATTAGCGAGCGATAACTTTTGTAATATAATGTTTTTTCTCATAGCGACGGTCTGCGTTATAGTTGCTGATCGATTGTTGTCTGCTCGCTGTTAGCAAATTACTTTACTGATAATTAATTTCTAATATGCACATTGGTATATTAAAGGTGTGTATAGGATTCGTCTCTTGGCCTTCCGTTTGAAATTTGCTTAAATCTATACCCATTAATATTATAAAGCTGAAGAGTTTGTTTGCTTGAACGTGCTAATCTCAGGAACTACCGGTCCGATTTGAAAATTTCTTTTAGTGTTATATAGCCCATATATCGAGTAAGGCTATAGACTATATATCAATTCTAGAGACCGCATCTGCAGTCGAATTATGACCGTAATTCAATAGGTCATAAGGTTTTTTGTCACGATATTAAATTTGGTATTCGTCAGTGTGTATTAAATTCAGGGTAGTGTGCGTACTGTTTTATCAATTAATTTGTTTTTAAAAATATATATTTCTCTATATTAACATGTTCCAAATTTCATATTGCTCCGTACACGTAATGTTTGTAGAAAGATACAGGTAATATTTTTAAAAAAGTACACGTAATATTTGTAAAAAGGTATACGTAATATTTGTAAAAAGGTACACGTAATATTTCTAAAATATTTTTTTGTATTCACATCCACTTCTTATTCTTAATAATGAATGTACATATGTATCTTTTATTTGCTGTAAAAGTGGTATGAAATGATAACTTTTTTAATTACAACGGAGCATACATATTTAATTATAACATAAGCAAATATTTAATTTAATAATAATATCACAATCCAATTAAATAACAGAAATTACAAATAAATATCTAATTAAAAAATATCAAAACATAAATTCAATTTCAGTAACATTAACATATTACAAATTGTACTATACATTGTCGCTACATTCATACATTGTCGAGTTTATTAATATAGGCGCTAAGGCATATACAGGTCTGTGCCCTGTAAGGCACTAAAGAGTATAACGAGTGACGCAGCGCCGTGGTCGAAACAGTCTATTGTTTTAATCAAGAAAAGAGCTCAACGCGTTTCTCTTACTCTCTTCTCCGTTGGGATTACCACTTCTGGTCTCCATAAATCGGTATTAGGCAGGGATTAAATGTACTTTAATGTATGTTCCAGGTTCGTTATTCTGATTTCAAATTGATTAGTTTTCTTCTTGGTGTCACTAGATGACACTAAGAACTAATCTGAATCACGCTATCGAGTTATACTCGGAAGTTCTATAAGTTCAGTGCCATAGATGAATTGGCCATCCTCAGGTGGTGTTTAGTGGGTAGGCACATAGGTCTATCGTGAGTCCCACACACAGCCGGCTGTCCTGGTATGCATGAGCATTCACCACCTCCCTCCCGCGAATCTCCGGAGGGTAGTCCTTTCTCTTTGTCTGGACGCAAAAAAAAAATTAAGGCTTCAAGGCCGTTTGGCCAAAGCCATCCTCAGATGGTGTTTAGTTGGTGTGACCTACGTCAATCGTGAGTCCCACATAACCAACGCGAACGACTGTGGTATGCATGCGCATTCACCGCCTCCCGCGCATCTCCGGAGGGTAGTCCTTTCTCTTTGTCTGGACGCAAATAAAAAAATTAAGGCTTCAAGGCCGTTTGGCCAAAGCCATCCTGAGGTGGTGTTTAGTCGGTGTGACCTACGTCAATCGTGAGTCCCACATAACCAACGCGGACGACTATGGGAAGCATGCGCATTCACCGCCTCCCCTCATCTCCGGAGGGGTAGTCCGTTCGTCTTATCTAGACGCAGAAAAAAAATCGAACCAACAATTGACGACACCCTGGAAAGCCAGCATGGGATTTGGATTTGTAATTTAACCGCCCCAAGTAGGCTTTTCAAAGTTCACAACAATTAATTTAATTATATAGTAGTATTTATATCTACAAAATAAAATAGTTGGTTTTTGTAAGTCAGGAAGAGCTTCCACGCCACCGTGGTCGTTTCGTGCCCTCGGCCGCTATCGGTCAACAATGGAGGCGCGGGTGTTTACATTCATACCCATACATTCCACACACACATAAAAATACTTTATCGTATTATTTGATATGCACAATCTAACGGATACTAGCGTTTCGATATAATACGTCTTCTGTTTGAACTGGACTAGAATAAGTTGTTAAAGAAGATTGGACTGGAATTTTTCACTGTATCATTTTGTTTTGTGTGATTCAATGCCCGCCCAGAACAAACTTCTTTGTAGTAATGTTTATTCTGTGTTTGGGTGTAATAAAAATATCTATATATGTGTGTATTTGTAAATATATATACATATATAGTAGCTGTACCCAGCGCGCGTTGCCACGCATCAACTCATCACTATGTGTCCGTTCGATATCATTTTCGTACCAAAACTTTTTCCAGAGAATTGTATACAAACTTGCTAAATACATCAGTGCTCTATCTACTACCTTTACAGAGTATATAAAGGATAAACAAACAAACTGACAAACATTTTTTTAAATATTTATATGTATGTTTATCAGTTGTCCGATCACCACAGTACAAGCTAATGCTTAGATTTGGATCAGATGGCCGTGTGTGTATTGTCCTGAGATATTTATTTTTTTATTATTTATATTATGTCTATAGACAATTTGCTTCTACCCAATTCTCTGCTTCCGAAGTGATGATAAATAGCCTATACGCTATTCCAGACTTCAATCTATCTTTGTGCCAAATTTGATTCAGATCCGTTCAGTACATTTTGCATGAACTCTCACACATGTTACTCAACAATCATCCATTGTCCTCACTAACTTTTGCGTTTATAATATTAATAAAACTTATAATGAATGCATATTTCATTTTGGGGAAGCGATGCCTAGAAAGCAGTGATAGCCTAGTGGTTTCAACATTGGTCTCTCAGTTGAGAGGTCGTGGGATCGACCCCTACGGCGCGCACCAATAATTAGGCCGATACTAATAATGTGAACATAATGTACTGGGGACTACAAGTTTTTATTTTACTTTCTATACATTAGTGCTTGACCTGATGGTAGCGGCGATGTCGTCTTAGATGGTAAAGCGCACTAATTTAGTTATAGCCTATTCACTCTAGACTTGAAGATACATTGCAATCGAATGGAAACACTGACGCTGGCAGCTTATTCCAGTCCTTCGCGGTACGTATGATGAAAGAGGACGCAAAGCACGACGATCGTACTGGCGGAATGTCTACGACGAAGGGGTGGATACGGGCCGTGCATCGACTCGTTCGATGATGGAACGGGGATGGGGGAATTAGATCGTGTAGTTCCTGCACACACTCTCCAACATGTATCCTGTAGAATTCCGAGAGGCTGGCAACTCTACGCCTGTGGTCGAGACTATGTAGTTTGGTCTCAACCAATTTAGGGTCACCAATTAGCCTCTTAGCACACCTCGCCATTGAATCCAATGCTGATAGATTTGGCAGCACCAGCCCATATATGGCAGCAGTACTCCACATAAGATCGAACCTGAGCTTTGTATAGGGTCAAAAGTTGCGATGTGAAGTACCGCCGCACCTTTGCTAGAATTAATAAAGTTATTAACATGTAATATAATATAATTATTACAAATCACACGATATAAACTCGGAATCGCCCGACTTGTTTTGGACCGTCCCAGGTCTTTCGTCGGGAGTTGTTCTAGTCGGGCGATTCCGAATATAATATATCGTGTGAGTCAGCTGGAATGTTTTATATTGACATTGTATAGTAATTTGACCTGATTAAAATACAACAAAATGTACATTTGTATCAGTTTTATTTCATTACAAAATTACCGATAGTTTAACGCTACGACACACCAATTATTAACATAATTTCTAAAAAGCATTACGTCAAAAATCTCCACGAATAGATTTTTTAAATATCTACCATCAACAGTAATATCAGTAATAGGTTTTTGATTGAAATATTGAGTTTGCAAAATGGTCTCTAAAACAAACTTTGCCATTTTACGTTGTCTGTCAGTCAGTTAAAAGAAGTATATAGCGTTACAACCACAGAAGTGAAATTAAGAAGATATACCTAATTCTATATCTCCTCAATTCTGAACACCTCTAAAAGGGCAGAGTTTTATATAAATGAGAAAATTCACAAACAAATAACCCTCTCGCGCCAGCGGTCGATTCGTTGTACAGTATTGCAAAAAGGTTCTGTACTCGGTATGTCAGCCAATATAAAATTGAACTCTACTTTTATTAATACGAATTTAAATACGAATAGGATTACCTAGAACTTGAGTACTTTATTAGAAAAAGAGCTAAAATTTGAAATCGATTTCTCGATTAAAAAGGGACAAATGAAAAAATTACACATCAAGAAATATTAATTTAAAATATTAAAATAAATAAATCCATCAAGAAAGTTTTATCACCACTACACAAAAATCGTTTTAGAATTATTCGTTCAAATAATATCTTTCGAAACTATTTTTGTGTACCTAATTATGTCGTGAGCAGGAAATGTTTATTTATTTAATATTTATTGAACCATAAACATTGGTTATGGAACAATACATAGGCGGGCTCAATTCTGAAAGCATTCTCTACCAGTCAATCTTAGGGCAATAAGAGAATGAAGAAGGCGAAATATTATGTCGAGGAAGAAGTGTCATGACAAGTAAACTGAAGAAAATACTAGTGCAGTCACAGTCAGTTCAATCAAAACTATGAAACCATTCTTAGAGTACACACGAGATACCATTTAAAAAGACCACGCGACTTCCGTCGCTGACGGTACGCCTAACAAACAGCGTTGAAGAACTAAACAATTTGAACCCTATCACGTACAGAATAAGAGTGTTGATTTCTATCGCCAGCCACTTATATATACTCTTACAAAGCCAGGCATAATCTTGTTTTTATAGCCCTGGTGCTACCCGATAACGTGAGCGCCCTTAACAATGCAAGATATTATAACTACGAATCACAGATAATTGTCTCTGAATACAGGGGCGGGGGATGAAATTGATTTGTTACGTATGGTGATTTTATGACGATAAACCGTTTGGGGTACTTTCTTCTGTTTAGACCGTTAAATGGTGTGGCGACAGTAAACTTTGAATGGATTGTCTTAGTTAATATAGCTTATTGTGAGCCAAATTGGTAATTCACATTTATACAGTGTGGGTTTTGTATGATGCTGTATTAGAGTTATAATAATAAATACATTTTAAATTAGTGAGAGTTTTATTTTAATTGTTTTTTTTTTCAGTTTGTTTTCCGGTTTATTTACGGTTTGGAAAAGGTTGTAGAATAAAAAAAATACGTTTATAAGCGTATCAAAAATACTTATCTATAGTAATAATAACATTGTAACGGGGTCTGTTCTGTACATAAGGTGTTTTTTGAAAACTTTTATCCAGGGAGTCTTTGTTATCGATATAGAGATTAAGACAATTAATTTTCTGTCTGTCTGTTCGAGCTTCAAGCAAAAACCACTGCACAGATTCAGATGAAACTTGGCGTAGTTGTAATTTTAAACCCCAGAAAGGTTATAGGATATGTTTTATCCCAGGAAAACTGCTTTGTTTCCGTGGGATAACAGTTTAAAATTAGCATGGCAACTCCGAAAGCAAGGGACCGATTTAAACGAAATTTAGCATGTTTGTTAGAAAACTGCTTTGTTTTCGTGGCATAATAAGTTAAATTTAGTATGGCAACTCTGAAATCATTGGATGACTCTTCTTCCAAAGTGAAGCGGGAGACTTTTACTTTTATGAAATAATAAATAATAATAAATATAATAAATATTTTTTGGACAATTCACACACGGCCATCTGACCCCAAACTAAGCGTTAGCTTGTAATATGGTGATCAGATAACTGATAAACATACATATATACTTTTAAATACATACTTAAATAAATATTTATATTACACATC
>DWJZ01005809.1:0-13677 GCA_018249125.1 Asbolis capucinus
ATATATACAAATATATTTTTAAATATATCCAGACACACAAAACAAACTTTCCTGCTCATCAAAGAAAAGTTTCACCTGGGTGGGAATCGAACCCACGACCTTTCGGTGTAGCAGTCAGGTTCATTAACGATTAGACCAACCGACCTGTATAAGTATGTATTTAAAAATATATACATATGTATGTTTATCAGTTGTTTGATCACCACAGTACAAGCTAACGCTTAGTTTGGGGTCAGATCCGTGGGTGAGTTGTCCAAAGATATTTATTTATTTTATACATTTTCAGAATTGTATCGCTACGAAGGACGACGCGTTCTATATACCATACTAAGGTTTAGTTAACGATATGTCGAAACAAGTTACAAATCCATCCATATTTTTTCAACCAGTTATTTATTGAATATATCAAAGTTTTCTCTGATATCGTAAACTCAAGCAATTACAGCACTCGTGTGTAAACAGGTAAGTTTCCGCTTATATTCCTTTTCCCCTTCCCCCATTCCTTCCCCTCTCCCCCATTCCTTTCCATCTCCCCATATTCGTGTATAAATAACATCGTTTGAAAGCCCCTTCATGTTTTTAGTATGTTACTAGCTTTTATACTACGTACTTGAGGACATTTTTTACATCCTATTTCATCCTCCCACTGGTCGAAATTAATTTATTGACGACGACGGACTTTTATACAAAGTTTCGTCCTATTTTTCAACCCCTTCACACCTTCTTTGAAGCCAAAAAGGAATCCTATGTTTTTTCTCAAGCTTTAATATATGTATGTACATATCTCTGTAACAAACTTCTTTTGTCTTTCTCTTTTCAATTCTTCTCCTGTTACCCGTTCTGCGGAGGTATATTTTTGTTGCGTGATGGTCGGTTGTTGCTTATAAAAAAAAAACAGAAAAATCGTTGGTCATTTCGAATTAATAGGCATCACACACCTTCGAGAACTTTATGGGAACTCGCAGGAGTACAGGTTTCCTTACAATGTTTTCCTTCACTGACGCAAGTGATAATTAACTTGTCACATAACTTTTCAAAATTAGGCATAAGCGGTTTGAACCTGGAACGTCCCGTTCGAGAGACGAATGTCCAACCCAAGGCTACAACTGCTTACATTTGGCTTGTTTGCCCAAATAAAAAGGCTGTTCTCCGATTCCTGTGATACCTGTCCACAAACATCGAGGTATGTACGAGTATGTGAGTAAGCAGGTTGGCGCGGCGTAAACACACGCCCGCGAGCAAACATGTAAATTTGCTTTAGTTTCGCGCATCGTCTGTGTGCTCTCCGACTTTGGAAAACACGATTAGGTATTTTATTTGGCTATGGACTAGCTTGCGACCGCGGTTTCACTTGCGTTGTTAATGAAAAGTGGTTTGTTAGTCCAGACTATAAACGGTCTCTGTGACTAATTTGATTCAGATCTGCTCAGTATTGGTTCAGTAGTATTCGTAATTGAAACTGTCAGTCAGTTCAGGTGGTCGGCTCCCTGTGCTCTTTTTACTGAGAAATTTTCGTACTTCCTTTCTACCTATTATTCCCAACCGGGTTATTTATTTGTTTAGCTTTAAGTATATACAAAGAAATTATATAAAAAAAACAACTTTAAGACCACAGATTATGTTTACAATTCCAAAATAGTTTCTTTTTAAAATAAAGAACGAATTCAAATAAAAACCGGCTAAGTGCAAGTAATGCTACGTCACACGAAAAGTTACGCACCATTACCTGCCCCCTTAAATATTTTCAGGCACCTAAAATTTCACCATCAATATCGAGCAAAACCGAAAAATACAACATATGTGAAAATGTCAACTGTCTATCACGATTCATAACACACAGCCTGGTGACAGACGGACAGACACGCAAAATTTTGAGTTCACGGAACAAGTTTGGTGGAACATTCAGGATGGCGTACCAGTTCAGTGATTAAATAGGGCGCAATTTCCCTTGGTGATGCGCATACAGACAAATAGACGGACAGTGGAATCTTAGTACTAAGGTAGTAGGTAGTAGCCTTGAGGTACGGAACTCTAAAACTACCTAAACCAATTTTTCTTCGAATTTACTTACCCATAAATAACATGTTTTCCTTAACAGCCTTAATCTCCTTATTCGCAGTTGACACGAGATTTTATCTTCTTTGACGCAAATGTCCCAAGGAGTTATTTAGCGGAAAATATCTGTTTGACCATCGACCTTAGAAAGCGGGGTTTAATCGCTTAGCAACATGCCGCCTCCGCCCACGTCTCCACCCATCTAACAAGATTAAATGCTTCAAAATTCTTTTTCTTCAATCCTCAGTAAGGATCAGTTGTTTGATCGCTAAAGAGTAACGATGAGCTAAGCGCCGCGAGTATTTGAAGTATCGTATGTATGGTGAACGGTACATTTATTTATTTTTTAACCTTAATTGAATGAACAAAATACAAATTGTGAGCTTAATGCTTATGCAATCTCTACCAGATAACCATTGGATGAAACAGAGATGCGGCTTAATAGATATGTAGATAGACATGATATATACACATACATACATATATACACATATGAGTTTACGAATATAAATGCATACATTTATAAATATATATAAACATTGCTATTTACTTATTTTGCAACATCTAAAGCTTTCTGTCCATCCATCAGCCTTTCAACGTCCACTGTTGCATATAAGCCTCCCCAATTTACGCTACTCTGACCGGATCCTGAGCCATCTGAATCCAGTGTTTATCCATTATTTCTTTAGATCGTCAGCCCACCTGTTATGTGTATACAAAAGCAAAACTTAATCTATTGGCATTTTCTACCAGTCCTGGATGCAGGCGAGAAAAAGCTAAAGTAAGCGAGAAATATGATAATTAGTATAAAAAATACAAATAAATGGAGAAAAGTCAGTAAAATGAAAAAAAAGATTTGTAGCTACTGTTTTTGTACTTTTCACCTGGGTTCGATTTACCAAAGCGGGCTTTTAGACAGGTGTTTTTGTATATTTGTTGTTTGACAAATTACAGCTAATGCACATTATTCGGAAACAACCATTCACCGTTCACAGAAATATCTGGACCGGGAATCGAACCCAGGATCCATCGCTTCGACAAGATCACTACCATCTAGGCTAGAGCCGTTCAGCGATTAAATGCGATAATAAATTAACTTTATTTCATTATTCTGTAGCTAATTAAATTAGCAGCTGATCGTTCGACGTAGAACAAGTCACTTAGAAACATGAAAAAGTTCTCAGCATAAAAATATAATTTTAAAGTGCCTGTCAAATTTGTCTCGGGTTCTTTTAGAACCAACAACATACCTGTTTTATTTATTTGTTAAGTTAAGCAATTTTGGGCGTGCGAGGTGCGAGGATGGATGATCAGTGGCATAAAAATCTTGAGCGCTTCTGTGCCTCGTAGGGCACGTTAATCCGTCGGTCGCACTTTTTATCATCCGATTGCAATCGTTAATCTTATCGTATTCGAAAAATCTTGTGTTGGCCACTACCCCCTCCACTGCCGCATTGGAGCAGCGTGGTGGAGCTTTCTCAGTTACGAGACAAAACCCGTCCTCAGGTATCGAGCCATAAATTGGGTAAATGTAAAAATAAATTCGTTTTTTTCGTCGCAAAGGGAAGGGTCCAATTTATTAAGCCCACGTCACATTACTTACAGCAAAAGCTTTTAAGCTCAGGTAGAGCAAACAAACAAATATAATACTAATTACGAAATTTGTCTCAAATTCAAACAAAGCTAATTAGGTCTACAATGATTTTCGTGGTCGATAATTTTATGTCACACTTTATTTTATGTTAGTTCGCGCCCGCGGTTTCGCCCGCGTGATATTTTGAAGTGGCCTATGTTTTCAAGACTAGAATAATCTATCTCTGTGCCAACTTTCATGCCATTCTGCAATTTTTATGTGATTTGAAAAATATCCAGCTATTCTCACAAACTTACGTACATATATATAAAATTAGTAATACTTTTCACTGCTACAGAAAATTATATTACGTACATTTTGTCACGCACAAAATGATAACCCCTTTTTTATCAGGAAAAAAAATGTTTTTGTTGTTTTCAGCACAAATTACTTTAAAGTGGAGTGATAGAAAGTCTAGTGGTGTGAACCTCGGTCTCTCGAACGGGGTCCTGGATTCAAATCCTACCAACACAAATTTTTCAAATGTATTTGCGTATCAGAAGCCGATTACCGGCACGACAAGACCATGCCATACCCATGACCAATCCTAGTATTATAGTAGAGTAAGAATGAATAAGTCGGGAGTGCCGAGTACTGAGTGTAGTCTTTTACTAAGTTAGTGCGCGTCACCATCAAAGACTACGTCGCCACAAACCATCAAAAAAAAGTATCCTTTACTATATTAATTTTAAATCGATTATAAATTCTGTATAAGTGATTTCACATGATGGTCGAAAATCAATATTATCAATAACACTACACAAACACCTGTAAATTGAATCGGCCACGATACCTGTTATTCGATAGTTGGTAACAGAGCTACAGTACGTTATAGTGTGAAGAAGAATAGAAGAAACATGATATAACAGCACAAACAACCACAGGACATTTCAATAGGAAACAATGCAAATTAAGCACTGTATAGCCCACGATTGAGCAGTCTCTTCTCATAACTGATTAGCATAGCCCATTGATGTCCCGCTACTGATATCTCCTCAGACTGCGGAGCCACAGACATCAATGCGAATTAGTGAATTGGCGCCCAAACAGGGACTGGAACACGATGTTCATTTCATTACTATTAGATTTAATTTGGAGTCTGTATTTAAATAAATTATTTTAAAACCTCCCTCACCTTGTATTCTCGAAGAAACCATAACTTCGTGTCATATACTAAAATAGTACATTTTAACATTGCGTACTAGATATATAAGGATCGTGTATTATTCTGTAAACAAACTTTTAATGCATAAAATTGCTTGTTGTTGTTTGAGAGCAAACTCTGATATACACAGACAAGTAAAAAACCACAGCCTCCCCGTCTGAGGTTCGATATATGTATTGACACTGGAACGTTTATACAAGTTTTTTTGCCTTTTTTAAATTTTTCTTTGCACAAACCTAAAAGATTTCTTCGATATTATTCCAGTGTATCAGCCTTATTTATGTAATATGCGGCTCACAGCTCTCCAATCCGTATTGAAGTAATATGGTGGATTAAGACCTAGGCGATTCTAGGCCTTCTCAATCATGTGCTCAATTTTGGGGCATTATTTATTTATTTATAGTTTATTGCACCTTATACAGGATACAAAAGGGCGACTTAATGCTAAAAGCATTCTCTGCTGGTCGATCTTCCGATGATGGTAGGACGTTGTAGGCGGTTCCACAAACAGGCCAAGATAAAGTGAATGATTTATATTTAATATTATTGTTATGGGAAATGGCTAAATCACATAGCTTTTTTTTACATGTAAGTTAATGCTTGGCTACAATCCCACCTGATGGTAAGTGGCGAAGTAGTCTTAGATGGTAAAGCTCATTAACTTAGAAGAAGCCTATTCACTCTTGTCTTGAAGACACGTAAATTATACTTGTGCGGAAACACAGCCGCTGCAACTTATTCCAATCTTTCGCGGTACGCCATACAAAGGACGAGGCGAAGTGTGCCGTCCGTATCGGAGGGATATCCACGGTAGAATGATATTGCAATAAATATTATTTCTAGACAACCCCACAGCTTAGTTTTTATACAAACTGCTTGGTAAGGTCCCGGATTCGATTTCCGTAAAGGCATTTGTAGTAATAGTTTCATATGGGTGTGTTCAATTATTGTCGTGATGTAGGTGTAGTCTGAGTGTGTGCGTTTTTATCTATTTAATTACTAGGTTTTGCCCGCGACTTCATCTGCGTGATATGTTGATAATTACGTTACTAATTACCTATGTGTTATTCCAGGCCATAATCTATTTCTGTGCCAAATTTCATCTAGATACTCTTAGTCATATTTGCGACAAGGTGTAACAGACATCCATCCACCGTCACAAACTTTCGAATTAATATATTAGAAAAATTGTCATTTATATTTCATTTCTGAGTAAGCAGTTATTCAGGTAAATTAACTTTTTATAGATCGTGATGTTCAATTCCGTTCAATTTAATTTTAATGCGTTTTAAGGGTTAGTTCCAAAAGGTCGTTAAATGCTGGTGTAACAAAATAATAACTCATAAAAATACCGCTAGAGGGAACTGTGTCGTTTCCACAGCAATCCTCATTTTCTCATCCGGATCCCTGTTTGATAATACAATAACAAGATATCGTTAAATTTAACTGCTGTTTATTCCAATAACTATTTCGTATTATCTTATTACAAGCTTTTATTTAACTTGCTGTGTATATTTGTGTATTATTATATTAGTATGTTTGTATATTTGTTTATTAAGGGTCAAATCTTGCAAGCTTAATTAGACCCACTTCCTTTTGACTACGGAGCTGGAATTTTGCATAAACCTTCAATCCTGATGACAATGCATTTTTATGAAAAGCATGACCCGATGCTACGTTCAGGATTGGCTCCAGACAAGGGAACTCATTTACAGTGAACAATACAGTTATGAAATTTTGTACATTTCTTTGTATTACGGATCTTTAATTAAAGCTTGTGTTTTTTAATATTTTAATAGACCTTGTTTAGACTGTGTTTTAAAAGTATTTCGTTGAACCACCAAATAACTCGGCATGGTTTTTGAAAACATTAATTCCTGTTTTGTAGTGATATTATAAAAAGGATAGAATTGATTGCTTTTTGTTTGTTTAGGACGAATAGACTCCGAAACTATTGGGCCGATTTGAAACATTAATTTAGAATCCTCAATTATTCCTGATTATGTTCATAAGCTATTAAATATTTTCAAAAAAGTAAGGGGTCTATACATAACCTTCGATAATGTAACCCATAAGAAAATATACAAAAAAAAACACAATGCATGCAAATAAAATACAATGCATCCTTTGAACTTCAATGCACAAATATACTTCGTTTCATAGCCCCATCACAAATAACTAAGACAAGACAAGCTTTGAATTGTGATTCGGGGAACGAACTCATAGATACAGCGATTCGCGGAACAACATTATTATACAAAGACTAGACCACTACCCTATAGTTTCGGGTTTAAATAATCTTCTTATTATGACTAAAGGAATTTAATGATAACTTTGTATCTCCTTGCACTGGAGCAACAGGCCAGTCAAGTTTAAGTCCCTTACACCGACCGTTCGCCCTTGCATATCTTTATTGAACACTTCGTCACGCCGAACGATCGACGCGCTGGAGCATACTTCTATAATATATCTTTATAAATCACTTCGTCACGCCGAACAATCGACGCGCTGGAGCATACTTCTATAATATATCTTAATTAATCACTTCGTCACGCCGAACGATCGACGCGCTGGAGCATACTTCTATAATATACATAGCATACTTCTATAATATTGAACGATAATTTCTGAACCTCGAAAATAAACTAATGAAACATATCAAAACATAATTGGGTATATTGTTAGACCAGTGGTTCGGACAAGCTTGATATGCCCTGAAGCTTGACACAAGGATATTGTACTGGCAGATGTTTAACCATGAATGGTATGAATTACGGTATTTATTGATTCGACATATTTATTATTGATACAATCGCGGCGAACTCTGTAAAATAATGATTGTATATCGACAACAAAGATATAATTTTATTAAATGAGCATGACTATTTCCTTGATATCAAACCCAAAGACACTTTAAAGACAGACATTTCTTTTATTACTTACTTATCGCTCTATTCACCTATTTTTCTTTGCGCATGCACGAAGATAATTTTGCTACATTAGCCTACTAATCTATTTACACTATAATAAAACTCAACGTGCATTTTTTCTGTACATCGAATATTTTTTAAAAATTTTGATGAGGGGGCATTCTAAGATCTAGATACATAGAGCAAGAAAATATTATATTTAGATTGATTGTCTGTCTGTCTGAAGGCACATCATACGAAAAATCGCGGACCGATTTCGATGAAATTTTGTAAAGTTATTACTTATATCCCCGATTAACATTTAGGATATTTTTTATTGCGAATAATTCCTTCACGCAAAAACTATTAAGCGGACCCAGATGAAATTTGTCACAGGGATAGATTATACACTAGAATAATAAATAGACAACTTTTTATCAACCTAACACACGGTTAAGTCGCGAAGGAACTTTAAATCTAAGAATAAAAAATAAAGTAATAAAACACATGTAGAATTGTGTGAAAATGTAGTTACCTAAGCTTATCTTTCCAGAAATCGTCCCCTAACTTATCTTTAGCAAGTGAAAGAATGGAAATGTGGAAAAGTACTCGATAAGTCTCCTCGCCTTTGGAAAGTTTCCACTGTCTTTCAAGATCCTTGTAAGAATTGTGTAAACAAACTCACACGGGTTACGGATAAGGAGCGCTCGTGATGGCTCGTCTTGTTTAGTTTATTATAATGACCAGCAAAGTTGTCGAGTGTCCGCTCGTAACAGCATTATCATGATCGTTCAACTGTGTTACGGGTACTCACGATAAATGTTTTTTGCGCCAGTATTTCGACCCAGTTTGAGTGACATTGTTATCACTAAGAAACGTACGTTCTTAGTTTTACCTGTAAAACTCTTCAAATCAAGAGTGAATAGGCTTTTGCTGAATTAGTGCGCCTTACCACCCAGATGTGCGCTGCACCATCAGGCGGAATTCCTCATAGACATCCGCCAGAACGAACGTCTCACTTTGCGTCTTAACATGCGTACCGCGAAGGACTGGAATAGCTACCCGCGTCAGTGTTCCCGTTCGATTACAATGTAGTCAAATCGAGAGTGCTAAATTAGCTGACTTTTGCTAAATTAGCACCCTTTACCACCTATCATCGCTGCATCAGGCAGGATTGTGGTCAAGCACCAATTTATCTTATATATAAAATTCTCGTGTCACAATGTTACTTACCCATACTCCTCCGAAACGGCTTGACCGATTTATATGAAATTTTATTTGCATATTCAGTAGGTTACTATCTATTTGTCATACCTGTAAGTGGTTGTCCACCACATTTTATTTTTTATTTTCGAACAATTTTTTTTTTATAAAGTGGCATTAAAAAATGCATTTAACCCCAAATTTTTAACCTCCTATTTTGAACCCCTATTTTACCTACCTAGAAATATTTTATATGGGAAAACGACGTTTGCCGGGTCAGCTAGTTGAATATTAAAAAAAATATATTAAAATGAACCATTAGATCTATGTACAGTTATAATTTAACAATTCTATGCCTGTTCTAGTGTCTCAGTACGTTAATCATACTATAGTAAAGCTTGTACCATATAAAAAAATCGAGAAAAACATTTACGTAAAATATAAAAGGAACAAATACAGTGGACGACGTAACGTTATTTAATTACACTGAAAGCTACAAATACAATCATTCAAATCAAAGTAAACATAACATTTTTAAACTTTAATCTCAATAAATTAAAACTGAAGTGAAGCGAACATTTTATTACTCAATTTAAAGTAGTAATTGTATACAACATGCTCGGCCATATTAAAATATTCCGAATACAAACAAACAACATGAAACAAACAGAATGTGTGCTCTACATACAGATATAGTTTTTTGGTAACGGACAAATATGCCTTTATAAAAAGTGCAGAGCTTTTGGTTAAATAAAAAGCCTATCGATGAAAGCTTAAAGCAAAAAATATATGTGTTCGTTGAGGCTGTTTGCATAGTTTCAATGTGTAGTACGAATTTTGTATTTGTTTTTTACAACTGATCGATGGTGTAAGGTAGGCGTTGCGTTCAACGCGCGTCTATCCACCGCTAGATGGCGTTTCACAAGCGTTGGTAGGGTAAGTATAAAGTGTCTTTTCTTCAGAACTTTTGCACGAACTTCAGGGAATTAAGCTACCATAAATTTATTCAAAGCACGAAGCAAAAGAGCTTCGTGATTGCTGGAGAAATATTAAGTCATATCATAAATCAGAATCATTAGTGTAGGTCGACGGTGTCTAATATAAGGTTGATTTGTCTAATGTTTTGCCATGCTCAGTTTATATATTGATTGAAGTAGTAGGTATTTTTTTCTTAAGAAAGTCAGTTGTAGTGAAAATAATGATTTCATTAGAACTCTCTCCAATATTATTGAAGGCTGACTTTGCCCAAGTAATGGCCCACTACTGAGCATTGGTCTCTGTCTTACCGAGCCCTAGAGGATACTCCACCACGGTGCTCCAGCGCGAGTGGGTAAAGATTTTTTGACGAACTACTATATTTTTTTAATGTTGTAATAACAAATACATAGGTTGCCTTTTAACCACGGGTTGTCTATTGTATACTGGCAGTCATGGAATATTGGTCTAAAATTTAATTACTACACGTCACAGTTCAGATTGTGGTATTGTGTAATTCGTCATTAAATATCCCTTTGACGGTATCAGTGACTGCAATAGATACACGGACTTCTATCTTCGATGTGAAATTTCATCTTTTATTATTAAAATCGCAGTTTTAAATTTAGATTCATCTTTATTACACTTACCGCTTAGTTACCGCTGAATTACCATTGAATTTACTTTGAAGAACCGCTGAATTACCACCGAATCACCGCTGATTTACCGCTAGGGGCTACAAAATAATGGCACTCCACTTAAACTATTACGTGTGTTTTTTTATTCTATTGATCTTCAGATCATATTTTATTGTGAAATATGTTGGAATGTTTATTTTTGCAAGTGCATCTCTGTAGGTACATACACAATACATACACATATATATGTATATATTAGATATATATCTAGATTATATATATAGAGATGTACTTGCGAGATCAATAGTTGTTTTCCAAAATGTTAACATGCAGCGTAGTTCTCCGAATGCTTTGAAGATGGCATTAGCAGTTGTGTCGTTACGATAACAGGTCGCGTGTAACTAATACCCAACAACAACCTGCTATTGTAGGACTGGTGACAGAAGAAAGGAAAGAAGGACGACAAAACGATGGGAAGAAAGAAAAGAAACCCAGACCAATAAAAATAACTACGTAGTTATTTTAGAAGTACATGCGTGTACCAGTACAGAAACTCGACGTTTTATTCACAGCGTCCTTCGGGAACAAAGTTGGCACTTGGTTATTTAATAGCGGCCATATTTTATTTAACAAAGAGGCAAGGTCGAAACCGAAGCCGTGCAGGAGACCTAATTTGCTCAAACCTCACGTTCCTCCTACCTTACACCTGGGATTAACGAATTATAATTCTTTAAAAAAGCCATAATAATATTAATAATGCCACGATTTGAAAATATTTTTTACCTTGTCACTTGCATGTCACAAATTCTTTTCGACACTTGGTCGAATTAGACAAATTACACCAAATATATCATCCAATAAGGATATAGCAGTCTGAAACACACACAATCAGGTACACACATACGCAAATTGACAAAATATACAGATATCCAATTACACTTAAATGCGCATCATAAGACATAACTTAAAAACTAGCCGGCAGCTTTCGAATTAAAAAAATATCATCAAAATCTGTCCATTATGTAGTAAAAGAAAAATAAGAAAACAGAGTTTATTCGCATCTATTTATAGCAGTGGTTCATCAACTTTTAGTGATGAGGGACCGTTTGAAAAATTTTCTTTACCGATAGACCACCAACAGTTGGTAAACAAGTAGTACAGAGTACAAGTTAATATGAAAATGAATAAATTCTTAATTTTGTGCTATTATCGGTTGGCTTTGCGGGCCCCTTCCAGTGCTTCCCTGGAGCAGTAGTGGTCAAGCTTTTATTTAACTTGTAGTATATGTTTCTATATTAGTACGTTAGTATATATGTATGTTTGTTGTGGGTTAAATCTTGCAAGCTTAATTAGACTCACTTCCTCTTACACTACGGAGCTGATATTTTGTATAAACTTTTCATCCTGATGTCAAAGCATTTTTATGACAAGCATGACCTGATACTGCATTCAGGATTGGCTCCAGACAAGGGAACTCCTCAACAGTTAACAGCACAGTTATAAAATGTTGTGTTTCTTTGTATTTAAATTTATAATTGAAGCTTGTGTTTTTAAATATTTTTAATAAACCTTGTTTTGAAAACAATATTAATTGTTGTTGTTATAACTCATCGATCTATCGATAATGGATTATATTGTATGGAACACGTTGATATCTTCCTCTAAGCTTATGTTAACCTGTCAAAATGGAAATTTTCAATTCGCTTGCCCCTCACGTAACTGGCGGGTTGTATCTTAAACCCAGGGCTCACTAATAATTCCTCTGAAACGTTATCCCTGTACGTACGTATAATTCTATGGTCTCTATTATTTTTGTTCGTCCTTGAAATTTTAATTAGGATTTTGCCGCACTCAGAGACATTAATGTTTACTTAACGCTCCTGGGTATCATATGCTAAGAAGTTATTTAAGTAACCATTAACGTCTCTGAGTGCTAAGTGCCACTTAGTTTTTTTATGACAAACACGGAAAATCTAAGCTTTGGTTGACGTTTAACATGCAACGGCTCCGCAGTCTATTTGCAATCCTGCTTGCTAAGCGAGACCCGAGTTCGATTCCCGGTCATTTATGTGACAGAAGAAAGACAGATAACAAAAACATACACATGTAATAAATGCGAAAGTTTGTGAGGATGGATGGATGTTTGTTACTCCTTCACGCAAAAACTACTGAACCGATCTAAATGAAATTTAGCACAGAGATAGATTATAGTGTAGAATAATATATAGGCTACCGTATATCAACGTGCCTACCACGCGGGCGAGGCCGCGGCTGCAAACTAGTATTACAAATGGGAAAGTTTATGGGTTTTTGTTAACCCTGCACACAAAACCTACTGAACGGATAGATTGTATACTGGATACAGGCTAGTTTTAACATACGCGAGCGAAGCCGCGGACGAACACTAGTGCATTCATAAAATGATTTACTTGAACAACAGTTAAATATCAAAAATCTGGAACGGCACTCACTATAAAAATTTTACGAATACCGTTTTATAGTAATACTGAAAAGCTGCAGGTGTTCGTAAAGTTACGCGAAACCGCTACAGCCAGAGTCGGGAGCTCATAAATTATGTTCTAGTTTTACGATCGGGACCTGCCTTACAAAGTTTTCGCAATTGGACCGGTCTTTTACGATTATTCCGAAAATCTCACCGAATCACACTGAATCTCACTGAATCCTGTTCGCTATCAATTAGAATGTGTGCCCTTTTATGTTCAGAACTTGACGTAGGTTCATATTCATTGAGATAAGAACCAAGAATTACCCTTTATGTTTAATGGGTTATTCAAATGCTTTTGTGCTACGCGTGTGGCATAAAATTATGTGCCATTTTTTATTGAATGGTTGAATTTGTTTTTTATTGTTGTCACGAATATCTTTATATATGTAATTCTACTGTACGTGTGTTTGTATGTCACCGATTTCCTCCTTAACGGCTGGACCGATTTGAATTTTTTTATGCGATCGGAGAGTTTAGATTCACATCAGCCCGGCAGATGGCGCTGTAGTCGGTATCTAGGTTATTTATCTATACTGCAGCTAAATGGATTATTTTGGTTTTGAAATATATGCGGAAGTTCAGGGGAAGTGTAA
>DWJZ01005810.1:0-13676 GCA_018249125.1 Asbolis capucinus
ATTATATAATTATTAAATAAATAAAAAATATGTATATTGTGTATAGAACATTTGAATTTAGAATTTAAAATGATACAATAATTGAAAAATAGTTAAAAAAAAACCACACGTACATTTTTCTATAGTTCTCCAATAACTCGAGACAATAAGACTGAATACTGCACAGGTGTTTGAAAAAATGTCTCTGTGGGAGTTTTCATGGCTGTCAGAATGTGTCTCATTGCTACCGTCAATGAACACGTTATCAATTGAGTAAATAACGTCTATTTATAAACGTACATTCTTAAATATCCTCTCATTCACATTCATACACACACTCTAACATCTACACACACAAACACCCACATAAACATATAAATACACTAACACACACATATACACACACACACACACACGCTCACTCACAAACTCAACACACACACAGTTTTTTTTTTTTTTTATATATATACATATATTTTTATTTTTGTAGTTATAATGATTAATTCATTTGTGGAAGAGCAGAGGCTCCTATTACAGGCACCTTGTGCTTACAAGGAGTTTCTAGCCCCTTACTAATGTAATTGTTTTTGTTAATGAATAAAGATTATGATTTATGCTTTATAGCTTTTCATTGCTCGATTCAGTGGAGTACCAAGTATATAATTATGGTTTAACATTGCATAACTGTCTCACTGCTGGGCTCGGATGTCCTTTTACAATGTGAGAGGTATACGACATAGTACTCTGCAATTGCAGATTTGAAAATTTCTCACACAATATTTTTTTTCCATCAGTAACAATCAAGTACATAACGCCTTACGTACAAAAATAATGCTAAAAGCCGTCTGCGTTATTTCTCTTGCGATATCGCTTTTTCTATTTTACAAATTTACCACTGTCAAATCTGATGAAGAACTCCATTTACGTTGTTTTGATAATCTGTTTTGATATTCCATTCCAGAGCTGGTGCTGAAGCAGGAGCAGGAGGAATACTCCCGCGAGGGCATCCAGTGGTCGCCGGTGGCGTACTTCAACAACCGTGTCATTTGTGAGCTGGTGGACGCGCCCCACCAGGGGATCATCGCTATCATGGACGAGGCCTGCCTCAACCCTACCAAGGTAAACGACACGAGTGTAGAGCACAGATGTTCAGAGGGGTAATACAATTCAACCAATGTACAGCATCCTCACGGCACACGGCATTGCTTGATTGGTGTCCGATGAACAGGTTAAAAATTAATGTAATTTTTTTTATATATAAAATAAGTTGATGCTTGACATCGATTCTACCTGATGGAAAGTGGTGATGATGTCTAAGATGTTGGACACAGTAATGCCTATTCACTCTTCTCTTGAAGACTCCCACATCGTACTTAGGTGGGAACAACGTCGCAGGCAAGTTATTCCATTCCCTTGCGGTACGAATAATAAAAGACGAAGAAAACCGCGTCGTTCGGACCGGAGGGATGTTCACGACAAAAGGATGGATACCTGCTGTACGCCGTTTTGTTCGATGGAGGATAATATCAAATAATTAGATTTTTATATAATTACAATTAATCATAGATGATGTCAAATGAAATAAATGTTCCTAGAATATAATAAAGTATGTCAGAAATTAATTTTCAGAAGTTAATTATGTTATTATTTACTATGCAGTAGCCCCTTCACAGGTAAAGGCCTCCTCCAAGGAATTCCATCTTTTTCTGTCTTTTGCTATCTTGAACCAGTTTTGTACTGCTATTTTTATGTCGTCATCTCATTTAGTATAAGGTCTACCTACGCTTCGCCTCCCTTTCAGACCCGTCCATTTTGTTACCCGCATAGTCCATCGAAAAGTCCGCATAGTCATCGCAACGGTTATCGAAAAGTCTTGCTACGTGTCCGGTCTATTTCCATTTCTGTTTTTTGGCATATTCTGGAGCGTTTATTGCTTGAGTCTGATTTCTTTTTTTTATATGTCTCACTTTTTGACTTCTCTCACATTTAGAATGCTGCGTTTCATGAACTGCTATAAAGGTTATATAATAAATAAATATATAAACAGCTAAATACGTACATGTCGCCTCGGCTAAGCATTATGTAGGTAACGCCATCTAGCGCTGTCGAGCGGGATGTGGCGCACGGATCAGTCAGTGACTGAGCGATGTACAGTGAAGGCGTAGTGCAAAGCAAGCGAGCCGATATTAACAATAATTGTGAATGAAATACAAAGTCCACCTCCAGGATACAGAATACTACAATATCCTAAGATTTTTTTGAAAAAGGGTACCTTTTAATCTAACATATAAAAATAAAAATACGCGATGAGCAAAATAGTGAAAGCACTTACAGGTTAACGTCTTAAGCCATGAAGATTATCTGAATTTGCTATGTAAAATCTACAGTGATAGGTATGTCGGATTACAAGGAGCCCCGGTTTAAACCGGGCATAATAGTAGTAAACTACGAGTCCCCACTAATTCGAATGTTCCCCGAGTAACATCGATACAGCCTACGTATATCGACACACCCAAAGCTGACTTATAAATTCCCTTAAATATATATTTCATGCTCATCATCTTGATTCTTTACTTCGACCACAGCTTTAATCTAACCTGGCTAGTATAACCAATTTCACTAAACCCGCAACCCTAACAGCAGATTATTTTTCCAGGTATCAGACGACATCGGGTACGTGATATACTCAGCGCTGGGGAGCTTCTACATACCATCCTGCATCATGGTCTTCGTGTACATAAGGATTTACTTCGCGGCTAAGGCGAGAGCGAGACGAGGGATTAGGAAAAACCCTCGCCCAAGACCTGTAAGTAAACGAAGATTAGTTGGTAAGGTTTGGAGATAGGACATACAAACAGATAGACTAGAATTAACTGTCAGGTTTTAATAATAAGCTTGAGGTTCCGTCAATCCTGGAGAAACTATTGTGGAGCATTTCACAATAATTGAGGGTAGAGTTCGACCAAACGAGAAGCACGACACCAAAGAAGTAGACATGTTCTTGATATAAACCAGGGTACACTTCAACCGAAAGAGGCAAATCAGAGTGGCTTTTGATGGGAAGCAATCACCTCTGTCCATGGAGACCACAAATGTTGCTGGTCATGAATTCAACATCTTTTACATCATTATCATACTAAAAGTCCGCCCGGGGCTCTGTCCTAGAGGTACCAATGTTGATAAAAACAAGCCTATATTATTCTTCAGACCATCAACTAATTCCACATAAAAAACACATAAATCCATCTCTCAGTTTTGACGTGAAATATACAAATACCTTCAGTACCTAATTTATTAGTATAAATTACTGCATCTCATCGAATTATGCTATCTCTTTCTAAATTATACTGGGCCTCATAATGTGGCTGTACCTTATGAGCATACGAACCTTTAATTCTACTGCTGCAGACAGTACGGCCTCAGATTTTACATTCCCAGGTTTTCGGCAATTTACACTAAAAAAATTAAGGTGATGATGCCTTGAATCTGGATCATGGCGTTCAAGAACTTGCGCTTTATTACTAGCAGTCACCCATTCTCCTATCGACTGCATCCACAATTGCTTAAATCGGCACAGTCAGGATTGACAAGACGGACCATAAATTTATTCTTCAACAATTGTTGTGTCCTCTCTGTTATTGTATTAACCTTATCCTTCACAGAACGAGCAGCAGACGAGTTTCTCGAATGCTCCGAAGGGCACACGTCCAATGCCGACCTCGTCTACAATGCCAATGCCGCCAGGAGTAGACACTAATAGTTCTAATAATAATAGGTAAGAAGTACCAAGTGGTATATGGTATCGACGCAATGAGATACCGTAAAACACTAGCCCTAATTCTAGCAGATTATGGCAAGAAGCAACGGAAGTCAGTTGCTTGCAGCGCAGGAGGATTATATTGCCAATTTCATTTATTGTTGTTTATGTTAAAAGCAGACATGCGAGCATACGGGTCACCTGATGGTAAGAGAGCCGCCGCCAAGGGATATGGGGGATTAAAATGAGGTGTCACTAATGTGTTTCCAGCCAGGAAGGAAGTAATAGACCCGTGCGCGCGGAGAAGATAGATAAACAAGAGATCGCTGAAGTATACGTATACATATAATTATACAGTCCACCGACGAACGAGCCGACGCACGGCGGTTATCCATCCATTCGTCGTAAACACACCGCCCTTAAGGACGTCGCGTTTCGCCTCGCCTATATTATTCCAACAGCGAAAGAGGGCAATAAGTTGCCTGCGTCGGTATTCTCGTTTGATTATTACGTGAATGTCTTCAAGTCAAGAGTGAATAGGATTTTATTAAGTTAGTGCGCTTTACAATCAAAAACTAGGTCGCAACGTACCGTCAGGTGGTTTCGTAGTCAAGCGCTGACTTATTGACCATAAAAAAAGTAACCGGAATCAATAAGTACACCAATTGACGCCAGGGGCACCAACTATATTCAACAAATTTTATTCCTGTTTGCAACTTCATTAAAATAGGAATCCTCGCCACTGCCAGCTATTTCTCTTTTTGCCGCATCTTCTCAGTCAAATTGCTTGGAACGACTCCCAAAGTGTGAGGGGTGCAAACCATAGTCCACGCTGACCAGGTGCAGGGTAGCAAATTTCACACACCTTCGAGAACTGTAAGGATAACTCTCAGATGTGCAAATTCATTTCTAATTCGCCTAACTTTCGATACTCGTATTGTATGTATGTAGGATTTGATCCAGGTGCTTCCGTTGGGGAGACCAGGGTTCAAACTTCTACGCTCTTTACATCACTAAATTTACTCCATAACTTGCAGGGAAGGGCAAATTTCAACGATAGACACCCAACCAGTTGCGATACCAACGGTGACTTGTGACTTTGCGTCGGATATTTCTACGAGCGAGGCAGGAGACACGGTTCCAGCTGCCGAAGAGAGGAAAGATACTCTTAAGGTATGAGGGTAGGACAATATTATACTGACCCGAATATGAGAGAATTCTGCCGCTTGCTACGTCTTCGTGTTATTATACCATATGTATATATATATATATTATACACGATATGCATAGGTTCTGGGAGGTAGAAGACGTCGTGGAGAAGTCAGGGTTATCAGCGAAAGTAAAGGCATGCGTTGACATTTATACCGGGACAACTAAACATCGCAGCGACGGACGTTATGTAGTTGCATATAATTGTATGTTAGTTCCGTTTGCGTAACAAATATCGACTATATAAACATGAGGATTTCGCCCATTTTAATATTAGATTGAAAATAATCCCCTCGATAAAACTTACAAAACTCCGCTCATACATACACAATTCAACAGTCGTTTGAGAGCAAAGCGAGAAATCGAGTAAACTCTACCTCATTCATATTTTCAGCACTCAAAGAAAATCGATAAACTCTACCGGGAATCGAATCTAGAGTTTGGTATTCAACTTGCAAATAAATTCACACTTTAGTGGTCTGTACCTCTTCGTTCTATATTCCCAAGACTCAAAACTGAATGAAATATTTTAAATTTTGCAGTCTACACTATTTTGAACTCGAAACTGTCTACCCATATCTCTGATTGGTTTTCTAAGTTATGTTTTAATCTCCAGGAGTGAATAGGCTTTTTAGCTTTCCTATACCCATCAAAGGCTGCACCGTCATTAACTATATGAGCTGTGATCACTTTCTGTAACAATGTACTGTAATTTGTACTATTGTAACGAGGATAGTTGTTTGTTACTTTGTCTATCTGTAATTAACAAGCTCAAATAGTACTGAACCGATACGACGATATCTAGAAGTGAGGCTGGACTAACCCCGAAAATAAGAATGATTTTTCCTGGCAATTGGTTTTTATCAAAGAAAAGCGACTGTCACTAGTACTGAATAAAAAGACTTGCTTCGCATTATTTACTTTGTATTTGTATACAATCCTGAAAACAGTAGTTTTGACTTATATTTTTTATTTAGAAACTCTAGTAATAATTTTTCCAATATCTTCCATCAATACAATACGATCAATTATAGAATTTATTATATAAATGAGATGTTTTGCTAGGTTACAGAACCAACCAACGTTGGTTTACCAGAGGCAATAATTCACTTTAAAAAATCCAACTTTATAAAAATTTCATTATAATTATTATTTAACATTATTAGGGATAACTCCGGAACTACTCGTCAGATGGCGCTCATTCATTTAAATTCAGCTCGTTTAAATGGAACTATATGAGCACCAATTTTAAATTCAAATTCATTTTTTTTATTCAAAATTGATTTACCAAGTAAAAGTTATGTGGCAAATTGAAATATACAGTCCATCTGAGAGCGTCTTTCTGCTTTTGAAATCGTTGATTTTGTTGATTAAGAAGTAAGCATTCGTTTAACATAAATAATTCATCCACAGGTAGTAACGTCAGCGCAAGTGACAAGAAACCCGCTAGCAACGTGCCCCTACAGAGGATCCACGTTGTCTGTAAACGGCGAGCTGGCGCTGCAGTCCCAACGCACCAGAGCACCTAGCATGGCCATCGACACAGACATGGTATCAGAACTAGAGCCATCTTCCTCGGACTCCGGCGTCGCAACCAGATGTGCTGTCGTCAAACCTCTTAAGCTACGGATCTGCCACTCAACCATATTCGGGAAGAAGACAGAGTCTAAGAGACAAGAGAAATCCCAACCCTCAAAGGCAGAACTAGAACCGGCGTTGCCGAAACAGCACAAACCGCGCGATCCAGAAAGAGAAAAGAGAAGATTAGCGCGGAAAAAGGAGAAGAGAGCGACGCTAATATTAGGTTTAATTATGGGAAGTTTTATAGCTTGCTGGCTTCCCTTCTTCTTCCTCTATATCCTCAAAGCAGCGTGCAGAAGATGTGTTATACCTGGCAGCGCGTTCGCTATAGCCTTCTGGCTTGGTTATATGAACTCTGTGCTAAATCCTGTGATCTACACAATCTTCAACAAGGATTTCAGAAGGGCCTTCAGGAGGATACTGTTCAAGTGATGTTTAGCCTACCTGTGCTGTTACAGATGCGTCGCCAACCGAATCATGTTGGCGCAGCAGAGGGCAGCACCAGGTCTTTACAATGTGCGTTAAATCTTTCATCTCATTGGACTCTAATTCGTGTGACACTTCTGACATTACATTACTCTGTGGACGATTTTGTGTTGATAATTCGTGTTCTAATTTCAAATCGAGTTCTTATTTTAAATCGTTAACTGCTACATTTAAAAATTAAATTCGGAATTATTTAACTAAGTTACAAATAGTACCATTACATATTACATTATGATCACATACATATGTGTTGCTTGCTTGTAATATATGGTTCTAAATTTATATATTAGCTATAAATTAACAGTTACAATTTACAGATTAATAATATTAGTTTTCAAATGTATTGCTTGAGTTTCTTTGCATTAGTTAAATATAATTATGACGCACAACAATTTTAGAAGCAATACATTTATTCAATAATTTAAAGTACTTTTTTATGTCTGAGTTTTGTAATGTAACCTACCTAACATTATGTATTTATTGCACTATTTCAAATAGCACAATTTTAATTTTAAAACCTGTAAAGTGTATATCAGTATGTCAAAATTGATAATACATTTGAAATAATAATTCTCAGTTCAATTTGCGATAAAACATAATTGTACAAAATTAAAAAATTGGATTTTATATTTCCTGTAAATATTTTAAAAGATGTAGCAAATCTATTAAAATATAAAATTTGTAAAATATTCTTATCCCTAATTAAATTATACTGCAAACACTGAAAGGATTTGAAATTGTTATATGTAATGTAAATGTCATATAAAATTGTCTATATTATAATCATACAATTTATGTAAAATATCAAATATTCCATATTCAATTTCAGACATTAATTCATAGCTTATTTTAATAGTAATATTGTAGTATCTTGCATTTTATCATTAATATTCATGTTTTAACAGTGATATTAAAACGCTTAATAACATTATCGTACAAATTAATATTATGCGACATTTTATTATTTGCATAAATTATCCTTACATCACATATAACCTGTCATAAAGGTAGCAAAATTACGACTATATTACATTAGAATTTTAAAATAATAATCAAAATATGTAAATGAAACCAATGATGTTCGAAAATGATAATCAAATAATGAATAAATTACAAATGTACTGAGTACTATCGGTATAGTTATTTATTTCTCGGTATTTTATCTAGGGTTGCCAACATTTTTTCATCGGAATATAGTATTTCTTTAACAAAAGCTGTAAATGTATAATACGCTAAAAATATATTATTTTATATTATAGTCTGCTTTTTAGTCTTCCCATAATATAGTATTTTATGACTACTATAAAATACTATATTATGGGAAGACTAAAAAGCAGACTACTTTTATAAAAACATTTCTTTCGCATATTACTTCAGACGGATTTTTTTATTAATTTTAGTAATGCCAAATCGAATATTGATTTATTTTACTGAAATATATTTTCGTGTTAGTACACGATATATATATAGTTATATTTCTTCAAATGTGTATAGTACGTAGTCCCAAAAACAGTATATAATATAGTACGGTTGGCAACCCTAATATCATCCCACACGTTAGTGTCATCCACAAATCAGAATGACGTCAATTTCAAAATAAACTAGGAAATAATTTATTTTGTTATCTGTATAGGAATAATTATTTTTTGGATTATTTTGTTATTTTATTTATTGATTAAATAATCTCAATTAATCATAATCAAACTATTTTCAAAGCATATAATTCATTTCATTTCATTAACCAATTGATTATCAACCATTGTAAAGATTATGGTGTTGATTAAAACCATAATTGCAAGAATATTTTAAATGAGTAAAATATTATTTTAATAATTTATATAATATAATATTTAATTAATTCTTATTTAATAATTTCATAGAAATGTACAAGCAGTTGTACCTGGATAGAAATAATGTTACTTTAAGTACCTATATAATGTTCACAGCGGTGATAGCCTCGTGGTGTGAACATCGAACTGGAGGTCCTAGGTTCAAATCCTGTGCGGTCTAATCACGCTTATTGAGTATCACGGTGATAGAAAACATCGTGACAAAACCTGCACTAGTAAGCTTTCTCCATAATGTTCTTAAAGATGTGTGAAGTTCAAACCGCACTTGGCCAGCGTGGTGGAGGTTTAAAATTGCACTCTATTAAATTATATAATTATAATGGTATGAAATGTTGTATAAAACTTACAATGTGAGACTTATACATTGCAAAGATGACTTAATTTTAAACCTTGAATTATTAATAAATGTATTATTATTTAATCAAAAATATTCTTGCATTCTGGTTCGATTTAGGATAATTAATAATGATAATAATTAATAAATGACTGTGCCTCCGTGCCTACCAAAAAGCACAACAATAAAAATGCACTTATTAATCCATATTATAATTATTAGATATAATTTATTTAGACTATTATTGTCGCTAATTATAAGATGTAGTTACTTAGCTTATTCATTATAAATATTGCACTTATAAACAGAAATTACTTAATAGAAATCTCTATTATTTAATAAGTTAATTAATTTAATATTATGTTTTTAACATACATGATTTTGTATTTTGAACTGTAATTACAACCATTTTAAAACTATAATATAGGTTAAAATGGTTTAAAATATCAAAAATCTTATTACTATTAATTACAAATAAATTAAATATACACCAATATGATTAATACAGTCCGTTTATCTTATTCATTTAACTTCAATATTTTTCAAATAATTAATATAATTACTTAGTGTACGTTTTGATTAGAAATCAATTATAGATTGGCATTTTATTTCAATTGCGCTGGTCGCAAATTATAAAAATTCATTCTTGTAAAATTGTAAATATTACTTTTAAGTAGTGTAAAGTAGAGAGATCTATATAAAAATTAAAGTAAATATACCAAAATATAACACCAAATAATTTGTGTAAATTTTTCTAATCTTATGAATATTATAATCAAAGTAATATCTAAATTTGTATACGTGTTGCAAAGTTTTATTCGCGGGCATTTTAAAGTTCCTGCAATTGTGTAAATATGTAGTATAGTGAAATTAACACATTTTAATTCCAAAGTTTTCCAAAGAAGCTTCAATGTAATGTTAATATTTGAATGCGCTACCACTGTACTGTACCGAACTTATGATTAGGATATATGTTCTAAGATATTTTACCCGAAATAAATCAACTGTATCTACGACTGAAGATAGTGTTAAATAAGTTCATCCTACCAGAATAATAATACAATAGTTATCAATGTAAATAATAAAATAATAATCCAATTTCCTTAAAATACATATATTTATAGTTATAAATGACAACGATTTAATTCTAAATTGGTATAAGTAGTTTCCTTGTTAGAAGATTTGAAGTACCTAATAAGTACCTTATAAATGCTATAATAATAAGTATTACTAATTATTAATTATATAATGACAGTGCCAGTTACACGTGAATTAGTTTCGGTATAAGTATGTACTGAATTGAAAGCAATAGAGACGAGATATTTAATTTTTTACATTATTTTTTTTCGTCGAAGTTTTTTCATAATAGTCTTCCAATGTGTGTGTGATGAAATTCAATTTATATATAGATATTCATACTCGTTCTGTAGACGAATAACACCAAAGTTTTAGATTTTCTTTGCACATAGACGTTTAGTGCGTAGATTTTTTGATTTCTTCCGCTATTACGAATTATAAAATTAACTCTATAGTACGTTTAATGCGGAGTAAAGTGTTTTAGAATTATCTAGGAGCACATAACTACGCATAGAGCCCAGCTGGTTGTGTCGTCTTACATAATGAATTATAATATATAGAGAACTTGTTTGAACAAGCTGGAAGCATTCGAATATTTTCTCTATAACATAGATATTCATGAATGCAATAATTTTAAATCATCTATTGACTAGTTATTAATAATTTATCTATATTACAATTCCAATAAATACAGGTTGTACAGTTATAAATGAAGTATAATTATACGCCAAGAAATTTATTTAGAATTAATTTATAATAACACTCAAAATAAATATAAAATAACTTCAAACTGTTTTAATAGTTAATCTATCTGTCTAGGTTAATCTGTGTATCTAACCTAGAAACTTGTTCAATAAAAATTGTTCTAAATATTTAATAGTACTATTTATACTCTAATTATTTTTATGTATACTATAGTTATACATAATTATACTGTAATGTAAACCTACAATTTGTTAAACGTTTTAATTTGAAAATTTTCGGAGTTATGTTAAGTTTGTATAATTCTTTATAAACTAATATTATGTATGTAATTACAATCGTCTAAGATTATATGCTAATTATTAATTCTTATCGACTCAAAAATGTAAATGAGAAATATACGAAGTACCAAATATACAAATTTTAATCTTTAATTTAGTTGTTTTAGTTTATACCACACCCCAAGTAATTATGAATAATGCGAAAATAATTAATAATTACTCAATAGAAGTGACGGCTTAACAGGTAATGAACAAGACTCTTTCTCTCTCACACACATCTTTTTCTAACGACTCCTAATCTCCACTTACTCGCAACTCCCAACCGCAGTCTTCCTGTAACTCGCATTTTTCACTTTCCACACACACTGCCAAACCTCTCAGAGTCGTTAATTGTTAATTAAATCTCTCCTTAGTACAGAATCTATCAATTAATTCCATTACCATTACGGAATCAGGGCACGCAGCAGTAATAGCCGAGTACTTTGAACATCGGTCTCTCGAAGGTAGGTCCTGAACTTGACACCTTTAATTTTTAAGGCAATCAGAAGTTAATTATCACTTACTTAGGAGAAGAAAAGAAAAACATGAGGAAACCTGGTCTCCTGAGTTTCCCCATAACATTCTCAAACGCATTCTCCACCAATGCGCACTTATCCTGTGACCTGTACCTCTCACATTGCGAGAGGAGATCTGAGCCCAGCAGTGGGACAGCTGAAGGATGCATTGGTGATGATGACTGCTGAATCTGAGTGCGGCACTTATTCCACTTTCTTCACTCAAATTCTGCACTTCACATTACTCTATCTCTCTCCACAAATAATCTAAATCTCTCTTCCCTCTCTTTTCACTCTTTCCCATTTCCAATATTTTCTCACATCTATCTCCGTTACTCCAACACAAACTTTCTTGTACCATCTTTACACAAAAATGACATCTGTTCTGATTCCTTTGTCCTTCAAATCCCAACATGCTATTATAAGAATAAATAAATTCCAGGCATTGTAAGAATAGCTATGTATTGTTAAGGTCAGTTTACGACAGCGGCAACTGCGACAGGCAATCACGGTGATGATTGCAGCCGCTGGTCGCACTCGTCTGCATTACAATGTTTTATTATACTGCATCAAAAACAGTAAGACCACGCAACGATGAACTATTCTTAAGGTAAAATATAATTCAAGGAATGTTTGATTCAGAAAGTTGATCCTACAAACATTACGTACTGCTGAAAAAATAATAGCTCAACCTAGTCACTTTTATATCGTTAAATTTTACTACACACCTTAAACATAGTAGTAAAACTATCTTTAGTTTTTTTACTAGCGGAATTCTTTTGTTGATAAATAGGTAAACATCGATATAGCGTAACAGACGCGCAAAGTATTGTTTTGTACTATCGAACCTTACAGTCAAAGTACAGGGGCAAGGTGGCAAACGTGGCAGGGTCATTATAAATTTCACGATAGATTGATCTAATATTGAAATAAATAAGTGCTTATTTTAGATAGGTGAGATTGTAGTCAATCATTAACTTGTAATATGTAAAAAAAATCAAGTGACGTTACCAAAGTAACTACCATCAGTCAGTACATCGGTGTCTAATATGGCATACCATATTGGTCATAACCAAAGTTTTCCCAAAAACAGTTTTAGCTAGATGCGATTTAAAGTAGTCCGGTATATGTTTTTCACATCCTTACAAAACTTGTGAATTATTTTTGTGTCAAAATTATACTTTAAAAATTGAATTTAGCGTTTTGGTTCCTTATTTTAAAAAAACTCGGATATTGTGACCATTGAATAGTGGCTAAGGCCCACAAAATATTAGTTTTTTATTATTATTTATGTTACTATTATTATTTATTTATGTTTAACATGTAGTGCGACGGTTTTATACGAAAACTTAAATTGTCCTCCACCAGTTTGTTTACAACTTTGGTACGAATAAGAAAGACGGACTACATATATTAGGGTAGTGCAAGGCTTTGAGTCGTGGTCGTTTTCAGCGGAATGCAACCTTAAAGCACCTAAAACTCGGCGTTCCACAATAAACGTTGATTGAAAACGTTATACATTTAAATAAAGAATGACGACGATGAGTACAATATAGCCTACCAGAATTGTCTCAGTGAAGCGGTAATAGCGTAGTGGTTATGAATTCGGCCGCCTACTCAGGGGGTCTGTATTCGAATCCCATGGCGTGGACTTCTGACTTTTCGAAGTTATATGCGTTTTAAGCATTTAAATGTCACTCGCTATAACGGTGAAGGAAAACATCGAGAGGAAACCTGCATGTCGGGGTGTTTGCAAAACTCAAAGGTGTTTGAAGTCTGCCAATCCGCACCTGGCCAGCGTTTTTTTTTATGACAGAGACTGACAAACAGGCTTACGCCCCACCTGATGGTAAGTGGTCACCGTTG
>DWJZ01005811.1:0-13676 GCA_018249125.1 Asbolis capucinus
TGACCTGGGTGGGAATCGAACCCACGACCTCCGGTGTAGTAGTCAGGTTCACTAACCACTAGACCAACCGGCCTGACGATAAATTATTTATCGATGCTATAAATATAACGTCGTCGATCAGAAAAAGTATTTTTGTTATATTACTCTATAATTTAATCTAAATTAACTAGTTCAGTGGTTTCAGAGTTGCTATAACAATTTTAACTTGTTATCATTCAAGAATAAAACCGTTTCTCCGGATAAAGCCTTTCCTATAAACATTCTTGGGCTTTAATTGTAGATGCCAAGAATAATTGTAGATGCCAAGAATAATTCTAGATGCCAAGTTTTATCTTAATCAGTTTTTGTGTTAAGCTTGAACAGACAGACGGGCAATAAATTAAAAAAAAAAATGTATATTGTATTGTTTATTTTCTTTGTACATGTCAAAAGGCAGCTGAGAGGGGAAATGTAGAAGATTTTATGCGCCTCTACCTGAAACAGCCATCTCGACTTGAAGTACGAGACTCCAACGGGCGCACCGCCGCTCATCAGGCTGCGGCCAGAAATAACACGAACATACTACATTTCATCAACAATTACGCAGGCGGTGAGTTTAGTAGTCGTTTTTTGTGTATTTGATGTTTATCTATTAACATATTTCGAACTTTATTAATATCAATGACCTCATGTATCACGCTAGCTAGGTTAACTTCAGATTTCAGCTTCCTGCGATCAAGAATACAACTAGATGTTGGTCAGCGACAAAAATGTGTCTGACCACATACCCGCTCACTTAAAATGTGGTACTGGTGTTTTGTATAGTTCCTTACAAACAGCCAACGTACAAACACGTTCCACAATGTCGCAATATGTATTCAAATTATTTTTATTTTCAATCAGGTACAATGGGTGTAATTAGGTTGACCGTAGAATATATTTTATAATAGGCCTTTCTTAGTTCGTTGATAATTCAACGAACATGTACATATACAGTGTAAATTCATGCTGACATTATTTTGTGTTAAATTTTCTATAGGAGGTGACATCTATTATATTCTTGATCGAAGTTTAAAATGTTCTTTCATTTTTAATATTTATTCCCGTATATTCTAGTAGAAATAAAACGGGAAGTAATGAGACGCAATGGAAAATGTTAGTACTATAACTGCCGATTAAACTATGTACATACATATGTACATACTACTACTGCATATTACATATCAACCTCATGTTAATTTGTTTGTACATGATATAAAAGAATTAAAAAAACTATTATCACCCTAGAAACTTGAAACCTTTGAAAATACTTAAAGTTTCACTTATTATTTAGGTTTTCTCGAGGTTATGAAGGTCAGAAAAACGCCTTAACAACAGTTTTCAATTAACTACTCCAGAAGGTGAACGCTACAGCATACTTAATTGAAAACTTTACTGAAAGCGAACTGTATATATTCATTTATTATCAGCAATAACATTTTTTATTCTAACCTTACTTGCTTCTAAAAATTTTACGTGAAAATGGATGGACAATACTTTCACCTAGTTGTAAATTGTGTCTCATTTATCATTTAGTTTACGATGTAGTTTGAAGTTAATAATTTTTTTTTGATGCTTAAGGTTTGTACAATTGGCTGGTGTACAATTTTTCCTGCGGTTTTTATTTCTTCTGGCCTACACTAGGTTATATAGGCTAAGCAATATTGTAATATTGTACGAAAGCCGATGACACAAGTCATGTCTCATTGCATGATAGGAATTGTCTACCGACACTTTAAGCTATACAGCGGGATTGGTTATGGATTTTAAATCCGAAACCAATTTTAAGGTATCTTAATAAAAATGTATGAATATTGTCTATGTAATCTACTGACTTTCATTAATTGAACTCAATGTTCCTATGATGAAATAAAAAAAATTACTTTGACTTAAACACGTTTTTTGGCCTGCTACTGAGCTCAAGACTTTTCATAACAAAAGACTGAAGACATCCAGAACATATTACTCTATTTCAATGCAAATTGGTGAAGGATTACAGCCAACCAAGTTGTCGGAAGATTTTAAGCTGTCCAAAATTCTCCCATACAGATACATGTACAGTTTTATGTGCGTCCGAAGCACCGAAGCACTCTCTGTACATTAAACAAAATCGAAAAAAATTAATTACTCTACAAAAAACCGACCTTATAAAAGGAAAAAAATACCTATTTTCTTATTAAACTAAAAAAATTAAAGCGGGCCCGTCAATTTACAACCATATATATATAACTATATAGCTATATATGTAGTAAGTATCGTCGAAACATGGCGTTCTACCTTCCAGGATAATGCAGATTCAACAGTATTTTCAAAATTTCTTGTAAAGTAATGAACCAACTTAAAAATGATAAATAACAGGACAAACTAGAACTCAAACTTAATATAAAGCGTTTGATTCATTTAATTTGGTCAAGCCGTCTTCCAGTAAATTCCTTGAAAAATATACATATATACAGTCTAATGTCCTCTTCCTGTTTTGAAGTCCGTTCGTTATTTGCAAACAGTAACTATTAAATTGAGAATTCTACGGTATTTTTTGGGAAATAACCCTATTTGACGCACTCAGATTCGTTAATGGATCCTTAAATAGACTTTTAGAGCTCAATCACAGCAAAAATAAACGACTTCGTGTGGCCGTTATAAGTTCCTAATCTTTAGTAAAGTTCTTATTTATTAAGATACGAGAAGATTGCATTTCTTTTAAAGTTATTCTTTAACTGTTAATATTGTGAACTCTACCTGTACTTTTTTTAAATTCCTACCCAAAGGTTTCTGGAAGAGATCGCTGTAAAGCGATTAAACCTTTTGTGTTGATTTAAGTACAAAGGTTCTATCACGTGTTTCCCTTAATAACTAAACAAAGGAGCAAAGGTTAATGTGTTCGCAACGTAATAATAAATCTTTTTCAAGTCTTATCTTGCACCATAAAACTTTTATCTAGGACCGATACCCTAAGAGTGTTTAGAATATCAAAAACTTTACGATTCATTTGTATTAGATTACCACAAAAATACAAGAATTGCCCGATTCGTAGACATTATTAATGGTACAATATAAAAAGTTTGTTTTTTTTTTATTTTAAGACTTAAATGCTCGAGACAACAACGGGAATACCCCTCTTCACGTCGCAGTGGAACATGAATCGCTGGATGTTATCGAGTTTCTACTACAACAGTAAGTATCACCTAATCCAAAATAACCTTTTTTTGCTATCGAGGGGGAAACCTTAAAAAGGTACAAGGTGCCGTGGGAGCGACTCCGGGTTATGTGGGATTAGTATCGCACTAAAACCCCTTTGGTGGCCTTCTTGAGCGCTACGTGCAGGACTCCAAACTAACCTAACCTTAAGCTGGATCAATATATTGCAACCCACAACAGTTTCATTACGGGGCTGCAGTCTCCTCTCCCAGACCATTCAGGTTATTGTGCATCACGCTGGCGAAATGTGGATTTGTAGTACAAGGAGGGCATACCCTAGCTTGTGACCATCTGAGGTGACGAAGGTTTTTATGTCGCACGTCGCCCTTTGATATTGCCTCGAGTAACAAGACCAGAGTGTACTTTCTGTTCAAAACGGGAAGGTATTTTTTACGACATGTCAAATCCTGTCGATCGCACCAGCCGTTGCTTACATTGCCGACCAAAATCGAATTAAGCCGCCCGGCTATGATAGCTTCGATAAAATATTAATATTGATCTTCAGGCTTACTACCATATCTTAGCGTAATGGTATTATGATTAATTTTGCTTTTAATATCATCTTAAAGCGAGTTTAATTTAATTATTGTTTCTATTGAAACTTTTGTGGCATCATTCACTTAAATTAATAACCTGTGTTTCATTAATTTTGTATTCGTCTGAATATTTAGAGAATAAACTGATGTAATTTATCAAAAATATCGTTTGTGTATCACAATCATAACAGAATGTCGTATTGTTGTGGTCATGGTACAATTGAAGCAAAGTTAAATTAGAAGAAAATATTAGTAACGTATGTTTAAAATTTTAATATCTATCTGCAAACAAACATGTATCAATTATTTCTTCATGTATGAACTGTTTCTTGCAGGAAAGTCAATACCGAAGCTTTGAATGAAAAAAATCAAGCTCCTATACATCTTGCAACTTACTTGAATAAGGTAACGTAACAGCGTCTCCCAGTCTTCACGTAGATATATAATATAATCATGACTATGAAATTGCAACTTGATAGACACCGTTGATGGATGGCATAGTGTAATCGAATATTTTGATGGAATTTTTCGACTTTATTTCATTCTATTTATAGGCAAATATACTACTCGGTAAATTGATTCACGTTTTCATGATCAAATAAACAAATAGTTTTAAAATAATATTTATACAGGATCATATTGTAACTCTGTAGAGGCTCAGTCTGGTGCTCAATTTAGAATCTAAATTTAAATAAAACAAAGTTTATTAAAAATATTTAAAAACACAAGCTTTAATTATAAGTCCATGTAAGGAAATGAGCAAAATTTCATAACTGTATTGTTAACCGTTGAGGAGTTCCCTTGACTGGAGCTAATCCTTGTAGTTGTATCAGGTCAACCTTGTCATAAAAATGAATTGTCATCAGGATAAAAGCTTTATGTAAAATTTCTGCTCCGTAGTGTAAGAGGAAGAGGATCTGATTAAGCTTGCAAAATTTGACCCGTAACAAATGAATATATAAGTATACTAACATACTAATATACAAACATACACTGCAAGTTAAACAAAAGCTTGCAAAAATGGCTTTTAATCTGTATATTGGTATATAAAAATCGACGTTTGTGTGTTTATTTGTCCTTTATGGACTGTGAAATTATAGAGCATTAAAGTCTATAGCAACTTTGTTCAGAATTTACTGAAAAAGATCTTGGAACTACATACATATATCGATCGGGCATGTGTACAATGAGTTGATGCGTAGCAACACGTGCCGGGTACAGTTAGTACAGTAGATAAAATGATAAGAATACCGATATTGATTTTAACAGACGATTGAGCCCTTCAATCCAAATATTCTCTGATCAACAAATAAACAATCTTCGATCAAAAATAAGATATATATCTCAACACATACCAGCTCACTTGAAATATGGGCTGGTGTTTTGTTTAGTTCGTTTTGAACAGCCAACACATAAACTCGTTCCACAATGTGTACACTGTGTGTATTCAATATTTTGTGTTGAATGTGATCATCTAGTAGTTTCTTGATCGAAGCAAATATTGGTTGTTGATGTAAAAATGACCCGGTATTCCTCCGAGAGAATATTTTAAAGCTAACATTTCCCAATATAATTTAAAATAATTTTCATCTAAAAATTTAACTGCTAATTATATTATTATGTTGGGAACTTACAGGTATCGGTCCTTCAAATCTTCGCTAAGTATAAGGATCAGTTTACCGTAGATCTTGGCGGGGAACATGGGCGGACGGCCTTGCACGTAGCTGCTATACAAGACCATGATTTGTGTGCAAGAATCTTGGTGAGAATTCTTCAAATATTCATCAAATTTATTTTGCACACAATTATGTTCTGTACCTAAAATCTACTGGCTTGTCTGTAAAAGTATTATTCAGCAAATAAAAATATTTAACAGTAATATATATTTCTAATGTACATATTACGTGAATGTGTTTCGTATTAAATTCTTGTTACGAAAGAGGACCTATTTAGTTGACTTTTTGTGTTACTTGCGAAGGTTACTTACTTTACTGAAAGTTTATGATTGAACTTGATACATTATCCTAGTGGAGATATGCCCAATTATTTATTATATGAGTATGTAGATATAAAATAATTATAAAAGTTATTTAAAAGGTAACATTTTATCATTATGGTAAATATCTTATATAGGAAAAAAGATTGCGAGTTGGTATGTTGTTTTGGTACGAATTAAAACTATTTAAACTGCTATTCTCTCCAGATAAAGTAAATTTAGTATACTTATTCATAATTACCATAATTTGACTTTGTTATTGTGAAGTAAATGCTAGCAAAACCCGCCGAATTTTTTCCTCCTCTCATAAATCAAAATTTCTAGATATTTTCACCGGACGTGACTCTTACATTTATTGTTTTTGCTTCCGCTCGCAATGAATGTCCCATTCCTTGGCACTCATTTTATTCTCTTAAACCTTCAGATATTCGTATAATTTAATACTGCTATTATTACATTTAAAATATGTAAGAATAATAAGACCATTAAAAAGCATATAGATTTAAATTAAATCAAATAATTAATCTCCAGCTAAACTTTTTTCAAAATATCGTTTTTGAAATACAAAATTTTTATTAGCTATATCAATTAACTGTTTGCAAGATCTTCCATGTAATATGATGACTAATATATATTTTTATTTGTATCAGATTTCAGACTTGGGCGCAAATAGCAGGCGTCGCTGTAATAACGGTTATTACCCCATCCATGAGGCTGCAAAGAATGCTTCTTCGAGGACTATGGAGGTGTTTCTCCAATGGGGTGAATCGAGGGGTTGCACAAGAGAACAAATGATGTCATTATACGACAGCGAAGGAAATGTCCCTCTCCACTCCGCTGTGCACGGTGGAGATATCAAAGCAGTCGAACTCTGCATCAAGTCCGGGGCAAAAATATCCACACAGCAGCATGATTACTCTACTCCTGTGCATCTTGCTTGTGCGCAGGTAATCTTTCTTTTATGATAGACTAGTGATTTGAAATTTTGTTCTCTCGAAAGAGAAGTCCTTTATACAAACTTAGCACGCGCCTCTAGTTTTCAAAATGTATTCAAAGTTACGGATCACTTGCTTCAGTGAACGAGAACATCATGAGTAAACTGTTCTCCTGAGAGTTCTTTATAAAGTTCTCGAAAGTGTATGAAGTGTGCCAATCCTCAATTGGCCAACGTGGCAGAATATGGCCTATATCCCTTACGTGAATACAGATAGAATCGTTTGAACGTATGCATTTACCATTAATTGGAATTGTAGTCAAGTATTCATCTGTAGTTTATAAATAAATCAATGACGCATTGTTTAACCGTTTAAAAAAAATAATTAAATTCTACATTACTTGCTCATTAGCAACAATGAAGTTACACTAAAAGGTGTAATAAAAATAAACATTGAATTTACAGGGAGCGTTAGAAATAGTGAAGCTTATGTTTGAAATGCAACCTGAAGAAAAAATGGCTTGTCTGTCATCGTGCGATGTACAGAAAATGACTCCGCTACACTGTGCTGCTATGTTTGATCATCCAGATATCGTAAACTACTTGGTGTCAGAAGGCTCTGACATAAATCCCTTGGACAAAGAAAAGAGATCCCCTCTCTTATTAGCTGCATCACGCGGAGGATGGAGAACAGTTCACACTTTGGTACTTTTATTATGGTGTTACAAGTTTTCAGATTTTTATTATCTTACTTGATTAATAACTCTTTCTTCCTTCTAGATACGTCTGGGCGCTGACATACAACTGAAAGACATCAATTTGCGGAATGTACTTCATCTCGTTGTCATGAATGGTGGTCGCTTGGAAGATTTTGCGGCTAGTTGCAAAGTAAGATCGTAGTCAGGATTAATTTATTGTATGTAAGAAGGTTTTGTAAGTTCTGTATTAAAACTACCCAAAGTATCAGAACATGCCCTTACCGAAATGGAACTACGACGATAAAAAAAATTGCGAACAACTATCAATATAATAATATGAATCAATTTTGAATTTAAATTGAAATATTTATTTTAACAAAACAAAGCTTACTAATTGAAAAATAAAATAAACATACATCGACATTATATTATTCATACAACTATATTAAGTTAGGGTCAATTACCAACTACTATGGTATGTTGGCTATTTCAGGATCTCTGTGAGAAGAATTTGTTTGAACTTCTTAATGAAAAGGATAGCACAGGTTGTTCTCCTCTACATTATGCTAGCCGAGAAGGACACATTCGTTCTATCGAGAATCTCATAAAACTCGGTGCTTGCATTAATCTGAAGAATAACAGAAATGAAAGTCCTCTACATTTTGCTGCCAGGTAAAGTTTTAGTTCACAAATTGACTTTAAAGATATTAGAGTTTGTAGAGAAGATTGTAATACTTAGAAGTTGTAGAGAGAATTTAGAGTCATGCTATTTATTGATGTATCTAATTACAAAATGACATTTTAGGTATGGACGCTATCATACAGTAAGCCAATTGCTAGATTCCGATAAAGGCACATTTATCATCAATGAAAACGACGGTGAAGGATTGACACCACTTCATATTGCATCTCGTGAAGGTCATACCAAGGTGGTGCAGTTACTATTAAATAGGGGTGCCCTGCTTCATAGAGATCACAATGGACGTAATCCGTTACATCACGCAGCTATGAGTGGATATACACAGACTATTGAACTTCTTCATTCTGTCCATTCGCATTTACTGGATCAGATAGATAAAGATGGAGTAAGTACACTTAATCAAGTCATTAATATTTATATAATAACACAGATCAAATGTAAGATGAGGATCTGAGAAGGATGAGAAGGAAGCGTCATATGAGGGTTTTAATATAAATTACCACGTTACCACATAATATGATTGTAATAAACTTCTAGGCGTATAATATTCTTCCTAAAATATTTTTTCTCATTCTGCTCATTTATAGGTTATTGGAAATGTTCAAAGTCCGACGACTTGCATCGATTTAATGTTAAGTTAAGCAACAGCAGCTACAGTCGGTAGGAAAATGGGTTTATAGTGACAAAATATTCTTGAATGCTTCCATGCTTCAGGAGGCACGTAAAATGGTGGCTCCTGGTTAATATCGTTAAGCCATTATTGCTAGCAATCATTAAGCCATGTCGGACAACTCCATTAATGCTTACTGGAGTAGTAGAGTAGTCCTTCCTTTCTCATCTAATGCGTCCTTACTGTGTTCATTAGCTATATATTTAAAGGCATATCTTTATTGATTTTTCAGAACACACCGCTTCATCTAGCCACGATGGAGAATAGACCAAATTCCATTGCTCTTTTATTGTCAATGGGATGTAATTTGCACTACAATAATATGGACATGAGTGCGATAGACTACGCCATCTATTACAAATTTCCGGAGGCAGCTTTGGCAATGGTCACCCATGAGCAAAGGTATAAATGGCGTACGCTTACTTATCAACTTGTCGAAAAGTTGTTAACTTCTTAAACATTTACTTTTTGTACACGTACTATTACTTGAAATAATGTGTTTACTTTTTAGGGCTAAAGAAGTAATGGCCTTGAGGTCAGACCGGCATCCTTGTGTAACTCTGGCATTAATAGCCAATATGCCAAGGGTTTTTGAAGCAGTGCAAGATAAATGTATCACAAAGGCAAATTGCAAAAAGGACTCTAAAAGTTTTTACGTAAGTACATTGAGTGATTCCTTTAAAAATGTACAATCCTCCGTGTCCATTTACAGGCTTTTAGGGAGTAGAAGAAGGTCTTCAAGTGCTAACTGCTTTAATCGTGAGTAAAGTAATGGCACGCAGATAAAACATCTTTATTTACGTATCGTTTTCATTAATTGTTCCTACGAGTAACAGCCACGGTTAACGGACTGAAAATTTTTGTTCTGCAAAAAATGTATTTATTGATACAAGATTATTTGATTCATGCGTATGGTCACACTGTTTCGTTTATACTTTAATATCCTCTACTCTGTATCGGTAAATGGCAAACAATATGATAACGTCACCACAAAAGTAATCAAATTGTTTTCTTATCTATGGAATATATTTTTCGAAAGGATGGCTGACTCTATTTCGTTTTGTCCGATAATACTTATGAAGACCGTTTTAATGAATCCCAGTTTCTGATGTAAACTGTTCCGCAACTTAATTCTATGGTATAACTTTTTGAGAAATAATCTGTGCCTTCTTTTCTAAGGAACAGTAGCCGCATTGGTCTTTTAGTTGTACTTTATTGTTTTGATTCATAATAACATGACTTTCTTACTGATACTCAATCTGAATTTCATATTATGAGGTGTAAACATTTTCGACTAATTCTTTTGAAAAATTCAGATCAAATACAGCTTCGATGCGCTAGTTCCTCAGCCCCTGGACGATGACGGGACCAATTCGAAAACGTCTCAGATTCCATTACCAGCTCTTAACGTGAGTTATTCAAATGTGCTACTTTTAATTTTATTTATTTTGACTCCATCACAGATTAAGTACTCTTTCAAATTCTACCAATACTCGAAGCTTGAAGTAGAAGCGCTGAGACAGGCGCGGAACGACCCAATATATCGACCAGAACCGTTGAATGTTATCAACGTGAGTGGAGTGTCACTTAATCACACTGACGCTTCGCTTCTAACAATTTTTTTTTCGAAGCAATGAGAGCAATTTTAAGTAAATAATCTTACAAAGTTATTTTAAATGCACTCTTACATTGTGCGTCTATACGACCGTTTTGTCTTGACACAATAATAGGAAATAATATTATATGATACTAATTGATCTCATTGCCTAGTTAAATACACATCCCGCGATTTATTTACACATATTCACAGCTAGGCTTGTATTCATTACTATTGAACACGATTATTTGCTAATATCGTGGTGATTGGAGTAACGCCAGCTTTGTTGTTTTTTTTTTGTGAATATTGAATTGAATTGTGTGGGTTTTACTTCTGTTTTATTCTCTTGTTTTATTATGTAACTAATATAAATACTGTTTCCTTAGGCTATGGTTGCTCATGGAAGAGTCGAATTACTAGCACATCCATTGAGCCAGAAGTATTTACAAATGAAATGGAATTCTTATGGCAAATATTTCCACTTAGCCAATTTACTTTTCTACAGCGTCTTTCTTCTATTTGTGACCTTGTATTCGTATCTGCTTATGACCGTAACGAATTTGAAAACAGCCGCTGATGCACCCTCTTTTTTCTTAAATTTTTCAAACAATGATGATCCGGCTTTTAGGCGGCTTAATGAAACTATCAATTCTAAAGGAGGTAAATGAAATAATTATTTCATATCTATATAATATTTTATACAATTTTAATAAACATACGTAGCTAGATATCGTAAACTGTTGGTGATTTGCGTTTTTTTTCTTTTCAGAATTTGAAAAAGTTGTTATGTATACTAGTGCTGTGTCGATTCTTGTCTACAGCTCGATGTGTCTAGTACGAGAAGTATATAATCTTCGACAACAAAAATGGCATTATATATTTGATCCATCGAACTTAGTCGCATGGACACTTTACGTTTGCTCCACCCTGATGGTGCTTCCGTCAATATTACACGCAAATTATAATATACAGGTAATATTATTCATAAATAAGTTAGGAAATTGCTGAAGTCAAAAGGGTCATTCGAAGTGTGTCCAAATTTATAAAATTCATTTTCACATCTCCACATACCATTAGATGAAGTAAAGAATTAAATGTATATCTACATAAAAGTATAATTCTGCCAATTTTGTTCAATCAGGCCAGATATTATGGCAAACTAATATGATGTAAAAATAATAACGTTGAACTAATGTTAGGTATTTATGTTTTTAAATAAACTGATAAATGCATTTATTTTTACAGCTATCCTCCGCTGCCATAACAGTTTTCCTGAGCTGGTTCCAATTACTGCTGCTCCTACAAAGATTTGACCAAGTTGGCATCTACGTAGTGATGTTTCTAGAAATTCTGCAAACTCTTATCAGAGTTCTGATGGTCTTCTCCATTTTGATTATCGCGTTTGGATTGGCATTTTTCATTCTGCTCTCTAAAGTGGGTGTATTGGTTGAAAGGATATTACTTAAGCAACCACATCATAAATTTGAAGTAAATTATTGTTATTTGCTTGATGTGCGAATGAATTAGCAATGCATGTAGTATCACTATAAGACTAGATTTTAATATTTAACTTAAAAATTATAGGTAGTGAATAACGAGCGAGAGCAATGTTTGAAAATCTAAGCGTGCTTGCGACGATTTTAGACTATTAGCATAATTAAGTTATTAATTGGCGAATTGAACTAAATTTATGCGCTACGTTACGAAAACTATAATGGTCTTTATGTTGGATAAACAATACTTATAATTGTTTTAGGGTCATCACTTGTCCTTCAGCAACATCTATATGTCGTTGATGAGAACTTTCGCGATGATGTTGGGTGAACTAGATTTCGTCGGAACCTATGTGCAATCCTACTATAGATCTGAAACGGATACCACTTTGCCGTACCCCATCACAACTTTTGTTGTGCTTTTGCTTTTCATGGTATTCATGCCAATTCTTCTGATGAACCTGCTCATCGGTTTGGCTGTCGGAGACATTGAAAGCGTTAGGCGAAACGCGCAGTTGAAACGATTAGCTATGCAAGTGAGTATAGATATTTAAAACTAACGAACTAATGAATGGTTTGGTAAAAATTAAAGAAAGCATTTTATAAATTGTAAGAATATGTAGTATTTGAGCAAATCAGCTATGCGATTAAAACTGGTAATTACTTTTTGCATGTGCAATTGTTCACGTAAGCCACACATTAACGCAGTTAGTGTTGCCAAGATCGAGAGCTAACGAGTATCTAGACATGGGCAGGGCAGATGTACAGCTTAAACCCTTACATATAACTTATTAGAATTCATGCCTTAATTTACTGGACGTAACTTTTGTGTAGAACTATACTAATGTGACCATTAATTCGATACAGCCACGTAAATACCTTTATTATTAAAATTGATTTCGATAAAGTCGATTTTAAGGATGTTTTATCATGAAAACGTATCTGTGCCTTTAAAAAGAGGATGCAATAGGTCAAACCATATCTACACAACATAACCTTTATTTATAGATAGAATAATTTTAGGTCTCACGTTGTCCACATAATTATAATTTAGTGGTATTAATAGTGCTGGAATTAATAAGGAATTCATTGAAATTCTCCCATTATTTTAGGTAGTCCAGCACACTGAACTAGAGCGAAAACTACCAGCCTGTTTTCTGGAGAAAATTTACAAGAATGAGTTGATAGAGTACCCGAACAATAAAAAATGCAAACTCGGCTTTCTCGACCTGATGCTTCGTAAATGGTTCTGCAATCCATTCAGTGACGATGGTTTGTATAAAAATATTTAATTGATAAAAAAGAAATGGTTTTATTTGAAAAATTCTACAATCTTTTTTTTTTAGTAAATAATAGATTTTTTACATTTTTGAAAGTTTAACATCATATTAAATTCCTTACAAAAATATTCTTTCAATTATGTTTCATCTGTCATTAATTACATCTTTCATTAACAAGGTGTGACAAGATTAAATTAATAATACACTTATACTCGGACGACATTTAATTATAACAATGAAATATTGTTTTGTGAGTTATGTTATTACATAAAATGTGATGCAAAAAAAGTACTGACCAATGCGCCGCGGTAAAAATCATTATTGTTATAAACATCTCTACTTTGTGATATATGTACGTCCAAGTTTTAAATTTTAAGAGTGGAAGTGAGAAAGTATGTTTATGTTTTTCTTTTCTGCTATGAATAAAAAATAAAACTATTTTACATGAAAAGAAAGTTACATATTACCATCAAAGACTATGTCGCCACTTACCATCAGGTGGTTTCGTAGTCAAATGTTAACTTATTGAATATAAAATAAAACTCGGTTATTAAAT
>DWJZ01005812.1:0-13674 GCA_018249125.1 Asbolis capucinus
ACGGGTCTCTTCTCTGAATGAGAAGGTTAAGGCCATAGTCCACCACGCTGGCCAAGTTCGGATTGGCAGACTTCACACACCTTTGAGCTTTGAAAACTCCCCGGCATGCATGTTTTCTCACGATGTTTTCCTTCACCGTTATAGCGAGTGATATTTAAATGCTTAAAACGCACATAATTCTGAAAAGTCGGAAGTACGCGCCTTGGGATTCGAACCCGGACGCCCCGAGTAGGAGGCCGTATTCTTAACCACTAGGATATTACCGCTTACTACTAAGCTGTCAACGCTTGTAATAAGTATGTTACACAGTATATTTTTAGTGAATTCACAAAAGGACATGTCAAGTCCCATGTCTGGTTACAATAAACCTACTAATGCTATAGCCTCGAAAGTTTGTGATGATGGTTGCATGTTTGTTACTCCTTAACGCAAAAACTACTCAACGGACCTGAATGAAATTTAGCACAGGGATAGATTATAGACTGCAATAACAAATAGGCAACTTTTTATCAACGTAGCTACCACGCAGCCGAATCTGTGGGCGGAAACTAGTAAATCAACTTAATGCTTACTCGCATGAGTTAGACATTTAACTGCACTACGTGGCCTGTTACTATGTGCTAGTAAGTAGATAATATTTTTTGTTTTTCTCAGTAAATACAAATGTTTTCATTAAAAACCTAGTTGACATAAACGTGTTATTTCTAACAACGCTGACATTACAGAAATGCTCCACCTCAAAGTCGACTATAATTCTGTGTTCTTAATCAAAAAACCATTGTGTTTGCATCTCTTTGTTTACTGCTACGCTCGTCTGCCTTACAAAAGCACCATAGGTAGTCAGCACAATAGATTTTATTACCACACTATCACCAAGACAAATGAGAAATAGACAATATCCTACCCTATTTACTCCTGTCCGTCCCATCCCCGCAAAACTGGCGCCTTCTTTTATGCAATCAGTAAAAAACAGTAGAATTTCAACCGTAATTGAAACGTATACGGTGAAATTTCGCTAAGCATAACACCATTCAAAACTCAAAGCCGATTCTTTTACATAGAGCATATTTGTTTGCGAGATAATTTGAATTTTGTGCGTTGAGTGCAGAGTGGAAATTCGTTCGTAGGAAATGAGCGCAGTGACGCCATTTTGAATTGATGTCGGCGGTCAAAATTTATTGTGCATAAATGTACCTCTGGCTAACCCGGGAGTTAGAGGGGATGGGAGTAGGCTTAAAAATCGAGGGACGGGGGTGGAGAACGTTTTTAGCGTTCGCAGCGTCGGCCTATTCGGGTGTTGATGGGCGCCAGGGGCGAATTTGTTTTTTTTTATTTTAAAAAATTGTACACATCTTAACTTTGTATAGATTTACGACTTTTGAAATGTAAATGGACGTGTTATGGTATTGAATGGAGATGACGAAAGTGTTTATGATTGTCTTTCATTAGACGGGGTGGTCTGTGAAACAAGGATAGCTGGGTTCAATTCTCGGCCGACGAAGATTTATCTGATAAACTATGTGTGTCTTGCGTCGTGAATTGTGATTGGAGTTTGATTTGTGAGTGAATCTTAGCCTGAGTGTTGGCATTGTTAAAGTTAGAATTTTTTTGGTGACGATTATTTTTGTAGTTACATTAGTTCGATAACTTTACTACAGATGGCATTAGTAGTCTTATTTTTTATTTACTTTATGGCAAAAATATTTTAAGCAAAACACTTTTGCAAGCATTTTAAGCAAAATATTGAAGCAAAACGCTATAAGCTGAAGAAGGTTTAACTTGCAATATAGTTTTAAAACTGGTTTTTTAAAAACCGACTTTCGTCGGAGATGAAAGTGGTTTTTGAGATATTTAAGGAATTTGATTAAAGTAGAGTTTTACCTTTAATTTTAAATACTGGATTTTGTGGTATACTTTGTTTTAATATTTTTTCACTATATATTACAGATTAAAATGGCGGCTACGTATCGCAGTATCTCCAGACCATCAATCTAATTCTTCATATCGCTGCAATTATTTGGTAATTACATTCGATATAATTCCAACATTGCTTCTATTTTGAAAGATTCTTCATCCTTTTTGAAGGTGTTTTAATCGTGGCACTAAATAAATTTTCTAACAAAAGCTTACTTTATAATTATTGTAACTAGGATAATTGGCCACTGGATAAAAAATGGAAACATTTAGTTTATTATTTCAGTTGAAATCGATGTTGTATCAATGATATACCAGATTAAATGTTGTAGGTACATATACCTTTTACTAAACCGCTTGGCTCGCGGTCACTCCAAGGAATCAGTATGGGACATAGTTTTGAAATGATTGTTTCCGCCGCCTTAGCGCGCGCGATCAATATAACGAAAAAATGCTATTTGCTAAGTTTATAGTTGTGTATAAGTTTATAAATTACGAAAGTGAAATATTGAATATAAATGAATGTGATATCCTTCCATTTAAATAGGTCCTACATTCAAATTCAACTTAACAATTAAAATGCTAATTAAAAATAAAAAGTAAAAAAAAAAACATTTTTTCTAATAAAAAGAAAAAGTCGTAGTGCGGCCCTGTAACGCATTTAACCCGCACCCTCTCGACCTCTACGCACGTCTCACTCGCACAAACTACAAAAAGAACTCTCCATCGCTTTCCACCCTTTGCTTAAATTATTGCACCTCCATTCCAACTCTCCAGTTTTCGACATAACTGTACCTACTGCGATCGCACAAAACTCGGTACTATTCCTAACAAAATAGAACACAAACTCCACAAAACCGGTACACTCGTGCGAACAAATTCTCCAAAGAACGGATAGTTCTGCTGATCTGTTGTCCCATTAGATACGGATCTAACTTCAATTATTTTATCAAAGGAAAATGAGTTTTATGTTGATGATTCAGAGTCGAATTTATTTGTTCTTTTTATTTAGGAAGTTCGTCTTTTAAGAATCGTGGAGGCAATAGCAGACGAGTCTGAGTAAAGGCGGTGAAAATTAAAAAGGCCACCCGTTGAAGGGTGTTTGGAGTTTTGGGGTGGGGATGGGGTGTAGTCGGTATACGCGAGGGTGAAAGACGCACTGCTCCGTAAGACCTGGAGAAAGAAAGATGTTAGCTGTTTTACACTCACATAAATAAGGCATTATTTACAATTTTTTTGACACTGTCTTTACGCACATTATTATATTATAATAGCTGACCCGGCAGGCGTTGCCTTGCCATTGTTTAAAATACTAATAACTAAAAAATAGGGGTTGTGATAGAAGCGTGAAAGTTTGGGGTTGTATGTATTTTTTAATGCCGACATGATAAAAAAAATTGACCAGAAATAAAAAATAAATGTAAGGGGTGTACAACCCTTATCACTTAGGGGTATGAAAAATAGATAGTCCGATTCTCAGACCTACTTAATATGCAAATAAAATATCATCAAAATCGGTCCAGCCGTTTCGGAGGAGTATGGTAACTAACATTGTGACTCGAGAATTTTATATATAAGAAAATAGCCATTAGCTACTAGTAAGTTTTATTAAACTTAAACTATTTCGGCTATTAAATAAATTGCGGGAATCAAACCCGAAACTAACCACTTTGCAAGCAGGGCACGACCAACCATTAAAAAGTTAAATAATAGAACTTAAAAAAATTGTAGGGTTAAATAATTTAACACTAAATTTACTTTATACAATACTTTATACAATATTAGAAAAAAAAAATAGGGTTAAATAGTTTAACCCTACTTTTTTAATTCTGCAACTATTATAACAAAAGATGTTTTATAAGTTTAAGTTAATTAACTCATCCAAAAAAAAGAAAGTGTAAAAGAAAAATACCACAATATTAGTATTATATTGCTAACCAATACACATACATAACCAATACACACATACTTACAGTAATATCTATTTTCCACACAAATTATACAGCGAGCCACATAAAAAGGTACCTACCTACTAAGCGCAAAATTTCATTTAAAACGAATTATAAATCAGCAAATATGTGCATCTGTAAACATTTATGATAATGATCATGTAAATAATTGAACAGTTCAATAGTTTTAACGGTCTCATTAGAATAGTTTTTGATTATTTCGTTTGATGAATTGAAAATATACCTAATTTTGTAGCAACAAGCCGTGTTTTTAGTTTAAATTTTAAATGTATTCTCTAACGCACGGATCTGAAATTAACATTTTGTTTAACATAATATACAATTGTAGGTACCTGTTGTACCTGGGAATAATAGATACGAATAACTTTCATGATTTCTACAACTAAATATTTAAAAATATAATAATGTAAAAGGTATATTTGAACTTGTATTGATTACGTTTATATTGTTATAAATACACTGAAAAATTACTTTCGTGTGTAGATTATGCATAATACCGCCATCTAGTGAAAAAAATGATAACTAAGATTAGAAGCAAGTTTTTTGCAGCCACGATGAGGTGAAAATAATTCTCTAATATCAAGTAATGTATTATGGGTTGACACCAATTTTAACCCGTTACTGGGCACGTGGTTCCTAGTAGTTGAGCATCTTTAGAACATACTCCACCACGCTGCTCCGATGCGGTTTGTAGTGGTTAGTGACCAACCAGTGTCGAAACTTTTTGAAATGTAAACTTCTTTAGGCATTTTTTGAGATGGAAAAAAAAATATTGAACTCGCGACACTGTTTTCGTAGCGACACCTACTGCTAACTTCTATGAAGTATCCGGGAACTAAGGGACTTGCATTTTTTGAGATGGAACAAAATATTGAACTCGTGATGACCTTTTTATAAATTATGTACAAATGTGTGAGTACGTACACAGACACACATATAAAAGTGAAAATTGTAAAATAGGCACCATTACTGCATAATAAAATATTTCCTGACAAAAAAATTCCACATTCAAGTGCAAGTTTTCACTTCTATTGGCACTCCCAGAGAGCCACTGATTTTTATGCTGCCTAAAGGCCTTATTGCAAAAGGCCTCAAGGCCTTTTTACAGAAGTCCTCAAGGCCTTATGACGCAAGTGCTCAAGGCCTTATAATACAAGGCCTCAAAGCCTTATTACAGAAGGTTTCAAGGCCTTAAAATCAATATAATCGAATAGTATTAATGAGATCAAAATATCATTTGTTTATAATTTGGTAACAAAATTATACATACGGCCATCATATATAATACATATACGGCCGCCATACACACTGTCATAGGCTTCAACGAGCGACCGCACAATTTAGTTACCGTTAAACAGCTGCCAGCAATTTATTGCGTAAATTTTATTGCGTAAAATTTACACCGTCCGCACGTTAAGTTAATAATCAAAAATATTTGTACGGTCATCTCTTCAATTAGCTTCTACTATGCCTATAGTTCATTATTGCAACTGCTGTCCCACTACTGGGCTCTGGTCTCTACGCTGGAGTGTACCATGTGAGGATTGGTCGCCTTCTTCGCCTTTGGAGAACTCTTATGGAGAACTCCTAAGTACAGGTTTCCTCGTGATGTTTTCGTTCACCGTAGCAAGTGATAATCAACTTCAGATACTTACGTAACATTTAAAATTTGAGGAAAAGCAACAGGATTTAAACCGATGATTTCCCGTTCTAGAGACCGATATTCAAACCACTAGGCCATCACCTACTGTTAATTAAAAAAATGTATACAGACTACTTAACTACTTTGGTAGCTACATTACATTCCTAATTCAAACCATTATACTTTAACAAAATAGGATTAACATAAAACACAATAAAATCAAATAGTACAATAAGAATGCTTTAAGGAAAAATTTGTTAGGTAATTACTAGCTACATATGTATATATTTATTTATAGCTAGTTTACTTAATGAACTTTGCTTGATGAACTTTGCTTGATGAACATGGCCTAAGAATGATTATATTGTCACGTTAAATTATAGACAGTTATGGCCTGCTAATCCGAAATTCGCATCATTCGTTTATATATTCAAATATTTAATTTTTGAGTAACCCATAACATTAACGATCTATTTTCCGTCGCCGATATTAAAAAAACATAAAATTCGGTTTATTTGATTGTGACCTAGTCAATATTTTCCAAATTTTGGCCTTCAAGTTATGACAGTCGATAATTTAAAAAAATATTAGTTACATGTTACGAAGTGTCAGGTCAGCTAGTTAGACATAAAAAGTGACAATAAAACACGCTAATCAATGTCCGACAAATCTAATACAGTAGAACACGAACAAAATCCTATTTAACTCAATCCGTTTTCTATAATACGTTTAAAACAATTAATCGATACGTCGTCCTGTGTGACAAAAAACGGTACTTAGCATTGCCAGCTGCGATCGCACGAGTACAATCAACTTATACAAAAGACTCAATTATGGAATAGGTACGTACCTATTCTCCGCACTCGTAGATACGTACTCCCAGAACAAAAAGTCGGAGACAGTGGTATCAGATGGGCGTAATTTTTCATTACATTACCATAGGATAGTCATGTGCGCGTGAAGATAAGCGAGCCGACCGCCCCCGTACCAAGTGTGAGCGATAGAAACACGAGAAAAAATTCGTTTTCGTTCCATTACGGCTTTCGAAATTTAAAATATATATTTTTAATGAATGCTGTGATGAAATAGAATCGTTCCATTACGGTGTTCGAAATTTGAAATATTTGTTTCGTGGCCAGTACTAGTCACTATAATTAAATGTAATTACATATATTATTAAATGTAAAAAAAAATCGAAAAAAAGCCGTTATAAAATTGATGAATTTATAATAGATTGTACTTCTTATGCGAAATATTAAATAGGTATTATATCTAATTCTCGATAATTGAATGTTTATTATAAAATTGCAATACATTAAATGAGCCATTACCAAAATTTCATTGGGTACCTAAGTAAATTTAATTCACTTTAATATTTATAATGAAAACGTGAATTAATATTAAAGCTAATAACAGCATATACCTATTATCTTTATAATCGCTATTGCAGTTGGAACTATTTGTTTCAATTTCATTACCGCGATATTGTGCAGTAAAACTAAAAATCGTTGTTTAAGTGTATACGAAAAAAAGCAGATCTATTTTCAAAAGTTGTTTCTATTGGTGATTTTATTTAACGAAAAGCAGTCTCGTGAAAAGTGTAACGAAAATGATTATATATGTAAAAATGGTCCGTACAAAAATTTAAATGATGCAATTAATTAATGTGAAAAAAAGTAATCTTTGTTATGAAAAGAATCAAAAGTATCGTCAACCGTGTCCAATGCGAAGATCGTGGTACCAGCCAGCCTACGGTGTGGAGTTCCCTTAGGAAATTAATGGTCCAGCTCGTGGGACCCTTACAGGGGCACACGTTCCGACGTTGACCGCTAGGTGGCGCTCGTAGTCTGTAATGTAATGAGTTTTTTTAAATTTTATTATATGTTCCTGTAAGCGATAATATAAGTAACAGGCCGGTTGGTCTAGTGGTTAGTGAACTTGACTACTACACCGGAGGTCGTGGGTTCGATTCCCACCCAGCTCAAAATTTTCTGTGATGAGCAGGAATGTTTGTCCTTTGTGTCTGGGTGTGTAATAGAAATATCTATTTAAGTATGTATTTAAAAGTATATATGTATGTTTATCAGTTATCTGATCACCATAGCACAACCTAACGTTTAGTTTGGGGTCAGATGGCCGTATGTGAGTTGTCCAAAGATACTTATTTATTATTTATTTGTTCCTTTTTTATGTTCGTCGTCATTATATTTCGTAGATAATGCGACATTAATATCTTAATGATAGAAGTAATTTTCGTGCGACTAAAGTTAAATCTGATCAAGTTTCAGAAGATCGCGCTAAACATTAATATGAGAATATGATATATGAATATGAACAGTAATATGATATTGATTATTTGCATTAAAGAATCTGCAAATTCTTAGAATAGAAATATGATTAAAAATAAGATTCATACAACTTTCAAAAATGTTTACAAATTATTAGTACTTTGTAGTAGGTATAAAATACTCAGTGTACGGTATCTTACCTACTACGAAGTATTTTAAAACGGATTTAGAGTACACACATTTTAGTCAATACAAAAATTTGAGGAATGTGTTACGTGGAATCGTAGCTCATAATCTGATACAAAAATAAACTTAGTAGTGTCTTCAAGCCGAATCGCCAGGTTCTCGAATACGATTTCCAGAAGACACATAAGTGTTTATTCTTGGGCATTATTGGTGATATTATTGTGAAATTTTGTAGCAGCGTTAAAACTGATAGGTGTAGTAAGTTATAATTGAATTTTTAAATCATTAAAGGCTCACAATGAACACGAGTCTCTCCTCATAACTGAGGAGCTAAAACAGCACCACCACGCTGATCCAATGCAGATTGGTGGATGGATTAGTAGCCAACGTAAGTATTGGTATTTTAAGCCACTCTAAGGCCTCCAAAATGGCTTAATCATGAACGAACGATAGCAACCGAGACTACCGAGAGCGATGCAAGCGTTCAAGAATTTTTTGCCACAAACGTTCAGCCATCCACTGCCCAATCGTCTTTGTGAATGCTTAACATTGCCGATCACTTGCAATCAACACAAACCGCAGGCGAAAAACCAGCCACCAATAAACCGGTATCGCTTTCGTAAGAGCAGAATTTAAAAAATCTAAAAGCAACGAGTTGTAATTCAGGTGTTTAAACTATTACATAACGTTATTTGCGCAGATTTTTAATCGTCTTTAACGCCATTTAACATTTTTCTACACCTCTCTATCTCCATAAGTTCACTTTTTTATCTAAAAATCACAATTTCGAACAGTCGCTAAACGTTTCGTTAGTATAATCGGTGCTAATTCAATCTGGATTTCTCTCCATACAAAATTAACAAGGAACTATAGAAAAAAGTACAGATCGAAATTACATAAAATATAAGTAATACTTTCACCACCGTCTATAAGCTTGTACGTTGAGATATCATGTATACTGGAATATTCCCACAGTAACAACCTCATATAGAATTGAGCATTCTAAAACTTGAGCCAAATTAATACGGCGCGTTTACCGTTTCCCGGGAATTATTTTCCCAGTATGTTAAAGCTAGTTACAAAGTTACACTGTATATTGTAAAGTTATTCCCCGCGTTTGTTTATAGTTTAAAATATACACTAAGCATAGCGTTTGAAATAATATTATTGTGTCCTACCCTGTACTAAATTATCATGACATATATAAATAATCACTTCAGAACTAAGCAATTCATAAAACAGCCAAAATATAAAAATCCATAATGTTTCTTCTAACAAATCTTAATTTCCTTAACAGCTTATGGTCGCACTCAGAATATTTACTAAGTTAATCTTTTATAAATTACAAGTTCAACCCTTTTATTATCGATTTAGTATTAGTGCAGTTATAGATGAAATATTGGATATTTAAGAAAAAATAATGCTTTTTTTTAAACTTTAATCTACATATATTAAAAAGTGTTGTAAAGAGCGGTGATAGCCTAGTGGTTAAGAATTCGGCCTCCTACTCGGGGAGTCATGGTTTGAATCCCAGGGCGCGCACTTTTGAATTTTCGGAGTTATGTGCGACAAATATATATAAATATCTTATAATAAATAAATATAAATATCTTTGGACAACTAACACACGGCCATCTGAACCCAAACTAAACGTTAGCTTGTGCTACGGTGATCAGAAAACTGATAAACGTACATATGTATGTACATATATGTATACTTTTAAATACATGCTTAAATAAATATTTCTATTACACACCCAGATACACAGAACAAACATTCCTGCTCATCACAGAAAAGTTTGTCCTGGGTGGCAATCGAACCCACCGCCTCCGGTGTAGTAGTCAGGGTCACTAACCACTAGACCAACCGGCCTGTCAAATCTATGCCACGCTGATATAAATAAGCAGTAATAAACGTCTCTGGCCGCACCATTTATTCTACCTACTATATAAACAATTCTTTATAAAGCACACTACATAATATAGAGTGCGCTGTACTGTACATAAAGGTATTATAGTTTCAACCATACTAACTTCAAACTCCTCCCCCAGTCCAGTTCTACTTCCTAAGTAGTTGCAGCGACCAACGAATCTAATTCCTGAGCGGGAACTCAAAGTTGGGGGCCATTACAAAGTCCTAGACGCAACGCACTCCCAATTACTACGTCCGACGGAGTTTGAACCTCTCATATATATCCATTACTCGCAAAATATGAGCAAAGTGCAAAGTTAGACAGCGCTATCCTTTGCCGGCTATAATTTATACGAACTATGCTGAGAGCGTCAGCAATGGAAAGCGTACAATCTTAAATTTTCGATCTCTTTAGTGCGATACCAATTTATTATCGAAATCGGTAAGTTGGGATAAGTGTACGTAATTGGCGATAAAAAACGAATTTTCCAAAAAAGGTGGAGGGTGACTGTACCTCGTAAACGTAGTCGCAGGAAAAGCTCATAAAGAAAATACTTATGGAATATGATCTACATTGAATATACATGACCTGAGGCAATTAGCCCGCTTTTTTTCACAGGTATTCGAAGATATAAGTTAGACAGAAATTAATCTATAATAAATATGTAATAGTTTCCTTTGGTTACTTGTAGGGCTACTTAAAATCAATGATTAAATTAATTTAAGACAAAATAATTGATACAAAGTGGCACTGTTAAATTAATTTCACAGTTATGTCCGTAAGGCCCTGTAGTTGCATTCAAAAGCCGAGAATAAACTTTTATCTGTTACATAAATCAATGCTCGGAATTGAACCTGCGACTCCTTGTGGATAGGTTCACTAGTGATCCAAGGACAAGCAAGGAGTCGCGGGTTCGATTCCCTGACAGAGTTTTATGTGATAGATAATTTTTTATTTTCAACTTATTAATTTTAATTATGTGCCATACCAGGTGAAGTATGTGTGTGTAAGCGTTTAATCTCCCTTCATACCCAACATCAGTTAACCTAACCGTAAGTAGAGAGCGGTAAAACCTTTTAATTTAACCGCTAATCGAACTTTTCTGCTGACGGTACGTACTAGTAAAGCTGGGAGGCGGCACCGTAATTGTACAAAAGTTCCGATCCTCAGCCACACTGAATTTGTTACATACTATACTAGATTAAATTTAGGTAGTTATTGTAAAATCTTATAAAACTAGTAATTTACATATGCAGGTCAGATTTTATTTGCGATAATTGCGTCTGAAAATCTCCGTTTACCATCAGGTGGGATTGTAGTCAAGCATTAATTTTCTTTGCATAGGCTTTGAATGGTTCACAAAATATATTTTTTGTAGCTTTGTTCTACTTTTTTAATAATAATGTATTCTAATAATTTATTTCATGTTCGACAGACCGACGTATGTACATGCAATTAGGTTATCACAGTATATGGTAACTAAAAATTTACTAAACTTTCAACTGAAAAAAATAGCGCTGCTACGCATCTTAGAATATTTTCAAAATCCACATAATTATTTCAGAAAACGAAACCAAGATTAATTGTTTCATTGATCCAAAAATCCTTCAACCCTATTTCAATACATTAATTTGATTTGAAGAGGTACTATCTACAGTATATTTGAAAAATGAAACGAATTAAAACCGATATTCTACTTATTAAAATAAGTCAAAATATCCTCATTTTAAACATCGTATAATAAAATATCCACTGAATTAAATTATTAAACTTTTAAAAAATAAAGCTTTTAAAAGGCTCCCTTTTCTGCAAATAATCTTGAAGGTAGTATCAGGTCGTACTTATCATAAAAATGCATTGACACCGGAATTGAAGTCATATGAAAATTTTCAGCTTTGTTTAAACGGCGGTAGAACCATTAAGTTCGAAACTGACCCGAATAAACCATTGAACTAACATACTCATACTTAGCAATTGAAATAAAAACTCTTAAAACACTTAATTTTACATAATTAATACCTCACAAACCAAAATGGATCTAAATGAAAATCCGTCGTGTACAAATTGAAATGAGCGGCGAACACCGTCTTAACTTCATTAAAAATCAAAAAGGGGCAGTCGCATTTGAAATCGAATTACCTAGATTGTGATCGTCGATCGTGATGTAATCGCATTCAGGATTACACTTAAGGTAGAACGGGAGATGGGATTGGCTATTAGATGTTCTATTTTATATAACAGTGGGTTTTTTCATCGTGACATAACCTCAAAATGTTCAACTTATTGTATAGGACGTTTCATTCATCTTGACATAACCTTAAGCCTTCTACTTTGTGTACAGTTCTTCTTGTTCATCTTGAAATAACCTGAGACGTTCAACTTTGTGTATAGAACGTTTTATTCATCTTGATATAACCTTTAATCTTGCACTTAGTGTATAATAGTTTTTGTTCATTTTAAGTTACCTGAAACGTTCAACTTTGTCTATGGTCCGTTTGTTTCATCTCAACTTAACCGAAAATCTTGCATAGTCCGTTTTTTCATCTTGACATAACCATTCAACGTTCTGTATATTTTTCAGTTTCAAACCGTCATATTTGTGGTGGTACAGTCGGTTTATAGCTTATAAATAAAGGTGTGAAAAATAAAATTAACTTTAACACAATGATATAAGCTTGAATTTGAAAGCGACTATCACTCAGTATTCCCTAATCGAAGTTAAACCTTACCTATAATTAAAAAAAACAATTCAGTTAACTAACAACTGGGTAACATAAAAATGATCTAAAAACTTCCACCAGTTAAAACATTAAAAATATCAGTCGTTCAAACCCAACTGGTGTCGTAATTAAAAAACCGTTAGTGAGTACAAGTCCTAAAGTGAGCACGGCGAGTCTGAGGTCCGAGAGGAGTTGGGATGGAAGTTGGGCAGTTGGGCGGGTCTTGCGGCGCGGCGTAATGAGTTCGGCTTGTTGGGGACTAGTGAAGCGCAGAGGGTTAACTACATACTTATTTTATAATCCAGTATGACTTTAACCCATTGATTGTCCACTCTGAGGAAAAATGAAATATTATCAAATTGGCGAACCTGCTTTTTTTGAAGTCACCTCGCGCAAGTTTATTTTCCTTTATTGCCCAAAATATATTACTAGCTGTACCCGGTGTACGTTGCTATGCATCAACTCATCACATGTGTCCGATCGATATTATTTTGGTACCAAAACCGGGTCCAGATAATTCTGAACAAAGTAGCTAAAGACGTCAGTGTCTCATTCATGCAGAATCTAGAAAGGACAAACAAACAAACATTGATTTTTATATATTGATATGTGTATTGGGAATAAAAAAGTTACCAGTTTGGTGAAGAAAAGCATCAGTAGGAAACCTGCACTCTTACGAGTTTCCGTAAAATTTTCAAAGGCAGCGGGCCGACGATTGACGATTTCTAGTAACAAATCCAGGAACATGAAACGATATTAATATTTATTGCATATTACGTAACAAAATAAAAAAGAAACTAAGAGCTTATATGCTCAATTAAGAAACAAAATTAAAGTGCTATGTATCTTCTCAAATCTGAATCTGTGGCTCGTCATTATAATCAATGTATTTTTAATAAATAAACTTTGGCCAACTCACACAGCCATTTGACGCCAAACTAAGCGTTAGCTTGTTCTATGGTGATCAGAGAACTGATACACATAAAGATACGCACCAAGACAGACAGAACTATCATTCCTGGTCATCTCATAAAAGTTTTTC